>JAGXJF010005253.1:0-85387 GCA_019208055.1 Stipa capillata | reverse complement strand
GGCAAAAGGACTTACTTTGAAGACCGAGGGGCGACGAGGCGCTTCTTGGACCCCGTGACCCGCGGCCCGGCTGTAGCGGCAGTCGGGGTCGGCGCGGTTCCCGGCCCGCCGGCGGCCCCGAAGGCAGCATCGGCGTCTCTCTTCTCCCCCCGACTGGGGGGAGCGTCATCACCAGCCGCCGCCGGACCGCCGTCGGCGGCAGAGACCTCTGGTCCCGGTGGCACGGCATCAGCGCCAGCCGGCGCCGCCGGGCTCGCGCCCCCGGCAAAGCGATCGACCGACCTTGTCGGCGCGACCCCCGCGGCGGGCGGAGCCGCCGGGCGGACGCGGGAGGCCGGGGCGCCCCGTCTAGCCGGAGCGGCGCCCCGCGCGGCGTCAGAGCCGCCTCGCGTCTTCGGACCGGTGCCCGCTGGCTTCCTCCTCGCCTTCACCCGGAAGGCGCTGCCATCATCTGACGACTCCTCCTCCTCGTCCTGGGCGGCCGTGCTCGGCGGAGGGGGCTTTACAATCGCCGGGCCCTTCCCCTTGGAGGGCCCGGTGCTCTTAGAAGACCCGGCCCCCGTCGAGGGGCCGGTACCAGAAGGGGGCGTCCCCGCCGGCGGGGCTCCGCCCGCCGGGACGTCTGCGTACCGTGGCTGGTTCCAGATCTCGTCCTCCGGGAGGGGAGCGCTGGAACAGAAGCCGAACAGATCCTGCAAAGAAATGAAGACAGTGCCCGAGTCAGGCTCGGCCAGCGGTTTAACCAAAAAGGCACGGCTTCGGATACTTACGTCGTTCGGCGCGTTCGCCCGGCAGAAAGGGGCCGGTCGGTCGGAGAAGTCCAGGCTCGCTCCCTGGGCCAGAAGCTTCTCCAGCCGGCTCTGCACTTCGCCCTCCGACAGCTCGTCGGCGGCCTCCCGAGTCGAGTCCTCCGGGCCGGTGTACTCATACATGGGGTGCGCCCGGAGCTTGGCCGGCTGCACCCGCCACCGGACGAAGGTCGCGACGACGACCGTCCCGGTGAGCCCTGCGTTCATCGCCTGGCTGAGCTTCCCCATCAGCACGGCGGCGCTGCCTTCCTCTCGCTCCGGAGGCAGGTCCGACCAGCTTGGCTTGACTACTGGCGCTTGGCCTGAGAAGGCCGGCAGCGCCGGGTCGGGGTTGGCGCAGTAGAACCATTGGGCGTGCCACCCCTTGAGGGACGTCGGCATCGGCGGAGCCGGGTAACCCTTCGCCGTGCCGGATCTCAGCTGGAACCCGGCGCCCCCGACTACGGCCGGGTGATCCCTGCTCGGCTGCGGCTTCACCATGAAAAGGTGCTTCCACAGCGCGAAGTGTGGACGAATGCCGAGGAAGCATTCGCAGAGCGTGATGAAGCTGGAGACGTGCAGAATGCTGTTGGGGTTGAGGTTGTGCAGCTCCAGCCCGTAGTAGTAGAGGAGCCCGCGCAGGAATGGGTGGACTGGCACCGAGAGCCCCCGCTCGAAGAACAGGCTGTGGACCACCAGCTCGCCGGTGTTTGGGGTAGGAATGTCCTCTCCCAGGGCGGCGCGCCACTCGACTAGTTCTTTGGGCGGCAGTACCCCCATCCGGACGAGGGTCTCCAGTCTCGCCTCCGTCGTCGTCGATTTCTGCCAGGAGGCCATCGGTTCGGCGGATGCTCCTTCTCCTTCTTCTCCGGACAGCAGCTTCCAGACCAGGGCGTCCTCCTCGGCTTCGTTAGGATCGGCTTCCCAGTCCGGGGCTTGCATCCGACGGAGCCGGGACGGGGATTAGGGTTTTGGAGCGCGCGGAGCGATTGGGGGCGAGGGGAAGACGAAGCGGCAAGTGCAGGGTGAGTGCGGAAGTGTTTGAGAGCGTGGGTCCCTCCCGCAGCCTCTGCCGAATATAAAGGGGAGCGACCGGGCGGTTCGGATTCCCCACGACCGCACGTTCCGGATTCACCGCGGCCACGTCCGCGCCGTTTCGGATTCCGCCGCGCGTTTCGGGCAGGCCACGTTGCGGGTATCCCGCACCCACGACTTGATGGCGCCACGATTCGTGCGGCTTAATAAAGGAGATCCGACGGTTAGCCCTCCAGGCTATTCAACCCATCGGAATGCGTCTCCGCTACATGGTGGCTAAAGCGTATTCTCCGAGAGTCACTAGCTGGCTGCCGGGTAGGACTCGGCGCCGGGCGCTTTGGCTACAGAGGGTATCAGAGGCTGGCCTCCAGCGAGGAACGCAGTCGGCTGATCACACCCGAGTGAGGGACAGAAATGGCGTGCCTTCCGAGGGCCTCGAGTCGGATGCTGAGCAACTCGGAGCTGCCGGATTCTTCACCCAGGCTCATCGGGCGCTCCGGCCTCGAAGCCTTGGTATCTGGGGTCCCCAGATTCAGTGGAATGACCCGGCATAAGACTTCGAAACTCAGGAACCTATGCGCCGTGACTGTTTTCTCTGGTTCGGACTTGGAGTTTCAGAGGCATTCCTTCAGGGGACACAAGCCGGCCTTGACCTACTCGGGAAGGCCGGGTGCTACTCGGGAACTCAGTCGGGATTGATGGCAAGCCCCACGCTGGGTTATCAGCCGGTCCCTGTCCCCAGGGATGGACCGGATGCCACCAGAGATTACCCGTTAATAGCTCACCTGCCTTTAACGTTCCTGCCTTACGGGTGAATGTTACTTGGCTTCAATTGTCTTTTCCACAGGAGTCCAGTCAGCCCTTCGCGGTCTCCCAGCAAGCCAAGGCCAGTCGGAAAACCTAATCGGGGAAGAGGCAGGTAGCGGCAAGACCACGAAGGACTCGGGGGCTACTGATGGTGATATGCCACCCGGGTATCACCAAGGAGGGCGAATCCGGCCTCCCGGCCACGGGATGGGCCGGGCCGACTACTCGGAGTCCGACTACAACACGGGGGCACCTCACCGACGTGGAGTACAAGACAAGGACTAGTACCTGTCCGGCTTACCCGGAATCGGTTGTAACCAAATAGGAAACATATCTGTTAACCCGATCCGGACTCTGTAACCCTACCCCGGCCGGCTATATAAGGCTCGGTAGGGGACCTCCGATCGGCATCGCTTTACATCCAGCATCATCTCCACTGTTTCATAGCTCAGGCCCCTTCGAGATCGATTCTCTAGGGCCTGCGGCACTCGGGATACAGCAATACCAGCCACCAAACACAGGACGTAGGGTATTACCTCTCCGGGAGGGCCCGAACCTGTCTAAATCTTGTCTCCCGTGTGCAGCCATCCTGATTTGCTGTGCTCACGCCGCCCCATAATTAGTATTGCCGGAATAATACTCCGACACGACGCCTCCTTGGCCTTTTTGCTGCGCAGGCCGCCGCCCCTCTCCACGCCACATGCGCTTGCCGATTAGAACGGACGGCGGCGAGGCAGCCTCCATCTCCCGGCCGCCAGGGTAGGAGCTCGGGGGAGGGTGGTCGCGAGGGGAGGAGCTTGGGGAGGATGGCCGCCGGGGTGGTCGCTGGATCTGGGCGAGGGAAGGAGCTCGGGGAGGTTAGCCGCCGGCGTGGTCGCCGGATCTGGGCCAGTAGCTTGGTCACCGGGTCCAGATCCGCGCGAGGAGGTTGTGAGGGGGTCTTCTCCGGCTCGGGGAGAGGGGCTTCGGGGGAGGGCGGGGTAGGGATGCTGCTGGAGAGTCCGGCGGCGGAGGTTGGTCATCGGGGTAGGGGGGCGGCGAGGAGGGGAATGTGGGGGAGGGGCGCCGGGTGAGGGAATGTGGGGGATAGGGGGGGGTGGGCGCCGGGTGAGAAGAGTGAGGAATTTTCATGAGTTGTACCTGTACCCTAGATTTCAGTCTCTTGTTTTAACATATTAGCAATCTAAGTTTCTTCTTTGGAAAAGTCAAAAATTACCATGGGTTGTGACCTAAGTTACCACCTCCAGCTTTAGCAAACTATCAGCCTAAGAGTTCAGATTACTATCTATTGTAAAATCCGTATATGTAGGTGTAAAATTCGTATATGTAGGGTTCCTTCATGGGTGCGGATTTTCAGTTTGTATGGGCGAGTGTGTACAATTTCGAATTACGTAGTAATGCCTCTAAAAAATATCTCAAAAAGTTATAGATGTGCAACATGTTATATTATATTTATCTGCAAAAATAACATGCAAAAAATAAAATCAAATGCCCGAGGGACAAAAAGGACGAGAGATCCTATAGTTACATTGTTCAAAAGGTAAGTTGCATCTTTGGTCTGTTTTTTGTTCACATACATTTAAAAGGAGATTGAAGTATAAGTATATTGAAATTTCAATGTTTTAGGCCGATTGATACATAAAACTCCGTAAACATATCCAACTATAATAAGCTCCTTTTCTATTGTACGGTGGGACGAACAAGCTAAATAATCATCCCATGGTTTAGTATGCATCAAAAACAATATATAACCACCAAGTAACTAAATTCAATACTTTAAGCTTCAATAATACCCTCGATTCCAATTTCCACGAAGGCATATATGCATTTTCTGCTCTCACCACTCCATAAAATATAAACCCGGTGCGTTTGGTGCGTATAGTCTTAACATGGATGGGGTGCATACAATGTCGGTTGAGGACATCCCAAATTGTTTTTAAATTGTAAAAACGATTATGTATGTAATGTACACTATAACATGTAAACCTGCACAATTGCATCCTAAGATATGAACGATTGTGGCCTGCACGAAGAAAAAGGCTAAGTGAAGTTTAAAGTGCTTAGGAATGTGGGGGATTGGAGAATTTCAATATCAAATGATAATGTGTAATTTTAATTTTCTTTATTGCTCCGTTAATCAATATCTTGTGCACTCTGTATTAATACATGTGATTATCCATATATAATGCCTCTCATCGATCTAGATCGAATAGTTCCAACGTTGCACAACATCACAAGTAAGCTGGACAGAGAGATCACAGCCTGAAAGCCAACAACAAGGTAAGGCGTCAAACTGAAATATATCATGTTAATAGATGATGCCAAGTGTTTGGAGTAAGTCACTTTGTTAAAGAACATATGTAGTGTTAATATACATTTTTCTGATGTCATTATGCTTAACTCAATTGATGATTGTTTTATAGGAAAGAATGGGTGCGAAGCTCCAAGCCTTACCCAATTAGTTTAAGTCTAAAAAAACTACAGGACACACTAAAGATGGACCAGCCTATGGACAAAGATTGTTTCAACATGGCCGTACGGATACTCGCATGCGATGAGCTCCAACTGTTTAGAGAGACTCAATTTCACTACATGGACCTAACATTTTGCGTAAGTTACTACAATCACATATCACTCTTTTCATCATGCTTCTAAACTTTATTTTTATCTCAGACGATGTCCGATGTCGCACGAGACCCAAAGCATCGTGTAAAATTTGATGTTCAATCACTGGCAAAATTATTTGATAGCTGGCCTCAGATAAACTACGATATCTCATCATGCAAGTTGGTAAGTTTGGTTCCCTTGTCCATTGGTGTCGTGATTTACGTATTCTTAATGCCTTCATGCAAGTTGGTAAGTTTGGTTCCTTTGTCCATTGGTGTCGTGATTTACGTCTTTTTAATGCCTACCTCTTGCAGATTCTATTACCATATGCTTTCCTTAGCCACTTCATGCTCTTCATCTTCGACCAAGATGCCAGATCTGTCTCTATATTGGACTCTCTTCCTATACCGGCTGAACTTAAAAATACTCCAGTCATGAGATATATACTTAAATTTCAAAGGATTTCAATTTACCTTAACCTTGCTCTCGAAGTAGCACAACCTGGTTGGAATGATGATATTTATTTGTGGCGTCGTATATTACCGGTTGGTGTTCCAAAAAACCCAGACAGGTGATTCGCTCTGAAAAAATCACTAGGAATATTTGATTTAATTTTTCTACTCTGATTTAATTTTTTTACTCCAAAAGTAACAATCATCCATCTACAGAAACATGTCTGGTTATTTCGTTATAAATTTTATGCGTTCGTGGAATGGTGAAGAACTAGATACACCAGTTTGCATAGTTAGTATTCTCTGTTGCACATTCCTATATACTTTTTGCATGACAATGATATATAATGCACATGCAGGATGGTTACAAACTGAGGAAGCGGTTTTTGGTAAACCTGCTCAAGTACAATGAGAACGAATCTGAAGACAACATCCATCTGTACGAGAAATTCTCAAGCGCATCAGGACATTAGTTTACTAAGATACAAGAAGCACCGTGACAGCATATATCAAGAAGCTAAGAACGCCATGCTTGTTAGTTATCTTGTGATGTCATGTACAGATGTGTTGTCTAATGGAGTTGGCCCGTAACAAAGTATCTATTTTCTAACCTAATTTTAAAGTGCAACTGAATCCAAAGTTTCAAAGTATTAACTAGCTAGATTGTTAAATTATGATATTTGTTTTTTCAGTTTGGGATTGTTCTGATGCATGGTATAGCTTGATATGGTTCTGGTGCATGGTGCATCACCTATACAAACAGTAGTTGCCCCTTTGGCATTAATCTTGATTCTTATACCTTATATTTCACTGCTGGTTGCCCAAGTGGATATTTCTGATGCATGGTGCATCACCTGGCAGGATGCTGTTTACTCCCTTCGTCTATCATTCTAAGGCGCCTAAGGATTTCATATTTGTCCACCATTCTAAGGCGCCTAATGAAAATGGACGCGATTCTTCCGTCCGTGCCCCCGTCGCCCTCATCCTGTCGCCCTCCCCTCGCCTTGATCTAGCCAAGATTAATTGCATGACGACGCTTCGTGTTTCTCGTCAGTTACTCCATTTGTACGTCATGGATAGCTTGTTAGAGGAAGCCACCACGGAGAGTTGAAGAGGTTGGCAAAAGATGAAGCAAACTACCAGCACAGAGCTCGGCCACAACAACGTCACGACCATGGTCGTGGAGCGTGGCCAGAGCGATTTCACGGTCACCGTCGCAGAGCACGGACATGGCGAGTGCCGCGACGCCAGCTTATCAGTCGAGGAGCCCCTCGCCGATGGTGCAGACTATCTCGACGGTGCAAACGGCCCATGACTCCCTCGACAACGATGTGCTGATCGTGCACTCCGGCGATGTCGACATAGACTCGCTCGAAGGCGTGTACGTCTCTGATTCACTAGACAGCAAATTAAGAGCAACAAAATTAAATTAAGTGTCTTACTTGTACCACCATTTGCATGAATATTAGGGACCATCTCTTCAACAGGTGTGTCCTCATTTCTAGCCGATTCATGTACTAAATCTGCTGAAAACAAGATTTAGAATCTTCTCAGTATAGTAAACAACAAGAACTGCTAGAACAAAGCAGTTTTACAGGTCAAAACCAAAAAACTGAGCAGTTTGAACAGATTCTAGATTAGCAAAATGAAAAATATGCAAACAGACTTTACACATGCAGAGCTTGCTATTCGTTGTCTGACAACAGCAAGATCTTCTGGAACAATGCGGTGACTGCGGCAACCAATAAATATTTTTCATATCTATTGGTATTGAGATTTCTTTAACTAATGTTTTTCATAGCTCCGTAGCAACGCACGGGCACCCTACTAGTCATTATAAAAGACGCATCCAGTTTTGTAAAAGGACATATCAAACCATACTTGTGTGTACATCGATAAGGAATATACAAAGCATACCATGAGGAGGACACGTACAACCATTATGCAAAGCCACACAACTTCATGTAAAAGTAGCTACAGATATCACGGCATGTAGGATGGGTCTAATTCGTAGTGATGGGTCTAATTCGTAGTGATGACGGCTGATAAGATATGCCATGCATTAAAGGAGTCTAATTAGAGGCGGATGGCTGAGAAGCGGAGAAAGGGATGAAGTGGAGAAATAATCAAATGAGATTTTATTCTGGGAATAAAGAAACGAGTGATATGAGATAGTACAGAAAAGTGCATCCAAGTAATGGTACATATTTAGTAATTAACAATAGATACGTATTTAACTAATCTAACTACACAAGGGGACCCTCTATACATACATCGCAACAATATTGAAATCCTTTGACCTTAAGCTATAATTTACGAATATTTTTCATAAAAGAGCATTTGAATTTCATGTTTCTAATATCCTAATAATTTATTACCCACAAAATAATTTTGAAATTTTAAAACATCTTAACAATGAATCTAATTTCCTCGATATCGCTGAACAGGCTTCAACAGTATATTATGTTTATTTAAAAATACGAAAATATATTCAGAATGCCATGGAAAATAGTTTTTGAAAAAAGTAAACAATAAGATATCTAGCCATGAGAACACATGGGCCATTGCACTAGTTTTTATTTTATTAGCAGTGTGTTGGCTGGGTCTTAAATTCTAGACCTCTTACTTCTAATATCATATTGAATTATGTATACCGATCAGGTCACCCAAAAACTTAGATGAACTAATCAGTGCATGCAATTCAATATTTATATAGTGTTCTTGGAAGCAGTAACCTTTGCTGGTCTTTTTCATTTCTTAAATCAGCGGTAAAAGTTTATGTTTTCATGGGATAATTAGATAATTAATAGTACCAACCCAATTAATTATCTTGCTCATAGCTTTGACCAGATATATACATGAAATCAGATGAGAAGTCTTGTTCGTCCGGGTCAAAGAATGAGCGCATTTGACTCGTGTTGTTAATTGGGTCCTCAATCGCGACTTGTTCAACCTAAACAAGGAGATGAAGATCGAGACGACAATGGTGCAATTACGAGAAATCTGACTGATTTGCCAAAAGAAAACCATGTGACAGGTTTATAGCAACACCATTCTTTTTTCCATTTGAAAATGTAGTACCATTTTATAGACAAGTCTTTACAAAACGAGTACGAAAAGCGAAAGCTACTTGAAGCTTGCGTGGTCCAGTACTACACTTGTATCTGAATACGAACTTAATTGTGTGGTACTACATCGCTACACTTGAACACGTACATGAAGCATGCCATAGCTGATTTGCACGGGAGGTGGTGGTAGCTGCAGGGCCGTACGTGGTCGTTGCAGTATCCGGTTTTTGCTTCTTTCAATCGCCACAGGACGGGCAGGACTGACAGGAAAGTAGTTTAGTTGACGCTGATCATTTCTTCAATAGTTCAATTCCTTAGCACCTGAAGCAAGCAGCACAATTGATCGTACATTAACAACAGGCGCGGCCATCGCGTCGATCGGTACGTAGTTTCATACATAAGGGACGCTCGTACCGACCTGCAGGGTCTTGCGGTTCGCCGCAAGTGCCTGCGGCGGCGGCGGCGGCGGCGGAGAGTTGACACGGCCGCACTCCGGCCAGACCCTGCGGACCGGCGGCCTGCCCCGCGGCGACGGGGGACTCCGTCCCACATGGCCTCCGTCCGGACTAACTGCATGCATTCCATCGCAAATCGATCAAATGTATGTACACAACTAGCTCGACACATCAATATACATGATTTCAAGTAGCAGTTAATTTCGACGACGGCCAAGGAGCATGGCAGGGAACAGCATATGATAGCCAGGATGGCCACAGCGCGTGCCAATGAAGAAGAAGAAGGTCGCTTCATGATCCTGTCCAGCTTCTCAACTCTCTTTCTGTGATACTCTTGTTGTACTGTAACAAGCTAACAACCATGTCAAGTAATGCAATTAGCTAGCGTTGTGTCTATGCGATAGAGTCCGGTGATTTGTCTTAGGGCCCGTTTGGGACAGCTCCAGCTCCCAGCTTCATGTCAGATTTGAAGATTAAAAACTAAAATAAAATGGTTTATATATCTATTTTTAGTATACAATGTCAATAAAATATGACTTCTAACCATTTTTGATGTACCTCCAGCTTCAGCTCTATGAAAAAGTGAAGCTATGAAAACCTAGCTTCATTTTTTCGTGGAGCTGGAGCTGTCCCAAACGGGGCCTTAGTTGCCTTGGGCTTCTGTAACCAAATGGCACTGGCATTAGCCAACGTTACTTATAGTGGAGTGAATGGTAGGAGTACATAGTACTCGTCTCAGTGAAATAAGCAAGCACAATGGAACCTGGTCAAAGTCGTTCCTCGGTACGGACACGTATCTATTGCCGATAAGTCAAATCCTTGTCAGCACTGCACACTCCAGTCCAACATTTCGAGAATCAATCCTGAATCCTGGTCCCAGGTCAAGCAAAGCTGCTGCAGAGTGTAAGATACGTTCATCCTGACCCTAGGGTCACGACCGCCTTACACCTCGCCGGCTTAGCTATAATTGTGCTAATTTTGGGTCCGCTTATACCTAGATCATTTTCAAATCACAGCCAATTTTTTAAAACCATTAGATTCGAATTTAACTACAGCTCTTCTTCTTCTTCTTCCTCCCATGTCACTGCTCGAGTAAACCTCTATCCTAACCATCTTTAGCTCTAACCCCTAACTCTGATGAGGTTTCCTCGCTCGGCTCTATTACCATCGTCGCTTCGGTGTCACCGGTGGCTCCGCCTCGTGTGTAGTCCACTAGTAACGACGTGAGATTGAGGTCGACTATGATCAAGAATAAAAGCAACCGATTACTAAGTAGCAGATGTACGCAATTTTCACTAGTTTTAGCGAATATGCTAGTAGACATGAACTCATTTTCGATAAAAGAAGTTATATTGACCCTCATTGTAACATCAAGACGATACAACAATAAGAGTTTATTTCCGACCTCTGCATATCTAGGACTCACATAGCCAAAGTCTCACATGGTCATAAAAAAGTCCAGAAACAAAGAACAAAAACGAAGCAAATAGAAACTAAGAAGGTGGAGCGTCGATCCGAAGCTTAGACCGTCATCCATGTTGGATAAAGTAGTCCTTGGCGACTTGCTCCAATTGCTCGTACACCACTGCAAGCATACCCCGAGAGTCCAGTTTCTGAAGCATATCCTAAATACGGAGTCAGTGTGTACGTAAGAATAAAACCTGCAATGGAGAAGAGATTATTTTCTTGTTGAATACCATATCATTCCTACATAGCCACAATGATCAACACAGGGCGGCCGCCCCCATCATAATTATAGATTTCAAATCTTTTCTACTGCCTCGTAACCAGTTGCCAAACAAGTTGGAAACGCGACAAGGTGGAAAAAGACCAGAAACTGCCTAGATGATAGACCACACTATAGAATCTAGTTAGAACCTGTACTGTTTCTCTACATTTCAGGTGATGGATATATTGTCATAGAGAGTGTGTAGGTAACTAGTCGGAACACATCTAGTCAGGAATTCACTGTCCTGGTTGGAACTCAACTAGTCGAAAGCGTACTAGTCGGAACTGGTAGTCGGAACTTATCTAGTAAGCAAAATCATTGTTCTAGACGGAACTGAACTAGTCGGAAGTGCTCTAATCGGATCTTCTTTGGAACTCAACTAGTCGGAAGGGGACTAGTAGGACCACATCTAGTAGGAAGTGGTTCTCTGATATGTTACTGTGCTTAGAGTTAGAAGCCACGCTCCGAGTTCTGTCCATGGACTCGGATCTCAGACCGACTAGATACTTCCTTTTTGAGGTTCTGAGTTCTGTCCATGGACTCGGATCACAGACTGACTAGGTACTTAATTTTTGAGGTTCCGCGTTCTGTCCATGGACTCGCATCTCAGATCGACTAGGTACCTTCTTTTTGAGGTTCCGAGTTCTGTCTCTGGACTTGGATATGAGACCGACTATGTTCTATTTCTATGTACCTTCTGAGTTCTTTCTCTGGACTTGGGTATCAGACCGATTAGGTGCTTTTTGAGGAGGCTTCTATTCGGATGACCAGGTGCTTTTGTAAAAAGCTCCGAGTTCTTTCTCAGTACTCGGACCTCAGAACAACTAGACGCATTTATGAATCCGAAGATTCCGGTTAGGTTTCTTAATGTCCGAGTTTAGTTTTTATCAGCATCTGTGCATCTAGATTCAAATGGGTAGTCAGAAGCCACTAGTTGAAGTCGGAGACGTCGACTTCTGACTCTGATAACTCAAGTTTGGCTTCCGACCTCTTCAGTTAGATTGATTTTTTGAGTCTGATCGATTTTTCTCGGTAAAAATAGACGGAATATGTTGTGTCGACTAACTTGGGTCAAGAGAAATTTTTTTTGCTCGGAACACTTTTCTTGGCTCATGATGTGCAAGTGCGAGTTGGGCGCGGTGATTTCTGGGAGGACTGGCATAAAGCTTAGAGGGCTGAGATGTGGTCAAAAGGTGACAATGACATCGTGCGGCTTAAAAACGTATACATACAGGACAAGGAAGTGGTTGGAGACATGTCGTGAAGACCAAATTAATTCTCAGTGTACTAAATAAGAAGCTTTTCATGGGACCACGGCTGAGATGCCCGATGTCGCGGGGATTTGGCGGCAATATACATTTCTAATAGGATTTAGGGGAGCGCACGTGGAAGATCTAAGCGGGTTCACACAAGAGATTTTTACCCAGGTTCAGGCCCCCCAATGGCGGAGGTAATACCCTACTCTTACTGATTGTATTGTTGGTCTTGTGCGAGAAAGGTTACAGAAAAATGGTGGATTCTTGTCTAGAGGTTGAAGACAAGGCCTAGAGTCCCGTCCCTTGCATGGGACTCTTGCCTTATATAGGCTTTACATATGCCGACTCGGCCAGTCGGCTGAGCTACAGTAACTGCGTACTTTAATTGGCATCTTTATTCTGTATAACTCTCCGAGTAACGCCAGCCTTTATGCCAGCGAAACGCCTGTCTTGATGAGGTTGTAACGCCTTACTTGATGACACTCGGACGTTGCTTCTGTGTGGGCCTCGCTTGGGCCTTCATCTGAGTGGGCCTCCGTGGAACTCCCCGAGCCTGTTGGGCCGACTCGCTGTGCTGGGCCTACCCGGATGGGTTCCCCTTGTCACCCGAGGAAGTGGTTTCTGAGATTGCTTGGAGTGAAAGAAGATGAGACTCTCCACTATAAATAGAGGGCAAGTGGTGCTTATCTGTTCTGTATGTGGATGGAGAGCTATGTAGTGAATCTTTTGTAAGAGCTGCACTATGAAGTGCTTTTGGCCTAGTATGAGAGGCTTGTGAACACAAGAAAATCAATACAAAAGATTTCCTCAAATTCTGTGTGTGTTCTTGAGTTCTTTCTTTTCTCAAGCTTTGTGTTCTTCATTGTTTTTCTTCTCTCTTGATTCCTCTTGGCTATGGCAAGTAAGTGATAAGAATCATTTACAAACTGATCCCACCTTAGCATACTCCAAGAATCGCTCTCCCTCATTGTTATATGTGACTGGAGAAAAGTCCAAGATTTAATAGTTCTTCCGCCTGGGTGGCAACAATTTGTATTCCAGTCTTCTATGACTCGGGTGCAGATTTTTGTACAGTAATTTGAGCCCCTAACATTCACCCTTCTTTGTTCGGAAGCCATCAGTCCAACACCCACAGAACGTGTAAAATGACATTGGAAAAAAGGATGCTTAATTGTCTCATCATAGTGACAAAAAATAACACTTTTGACTACCTGCCATTATCGTTTAGCTAAGTTATCCTTAGTTAAAACCACACCACTACGAAGGTACCATAGGAAAATTTTAACGTTTAGTGGAACTTTTAATTTTCATATCACCCGATTTATATGTGGACATCCATATGCAAAAGAGCACGGTACAAGAAGTTGACCAAGAATTGTTCGTTTGAGGTTAGATTCCAGCGAAAACCATCCTGCTCTTGAGATAAAGATATATTAACAAGACGTGAAATTAACGCATTCCACTCTACTAATTTTGGCCCACTAAGATCCTACCGGAAAGAGACCTCAAAACCTTGGCAACGGTCTCTTGTTTATGGCGGACAATGTTATATAAACACGGATATTAATCTCGTAAGGGAGTATTACCCAATCACTGATCTTTCCAGAATCGAACTTGAGTGCCGTTTTAATACTGAAAATGCCGTAACGAAATAAATGGTACTTAGCCTTCATGAGACCTACCCAGAAATGCGAATCCCTCCGAGGTGCATGATCAGTTTCATGTCATCCGGACCTCGTCGTCGCGGCCGGGGCGCCGAGGCACGCATGCTGCGTGCTGCGTGCTGCATTGCTGCTCCTCTCCTTGTTAGGCGCGTGTGTGACGGGACTACACGAGTACCGGCAACTTTGCAAAGGCTACGAGCCTGCGCGATGCACAACCCCCATTCAGTGCGTTCCGACATCTCAGTGCCGCTGCATCGTCACTGTCATCGGCCACTCGCATCTCCCTCGAGCAGCCCATACAAGCATATAGACGATGCATCCAAGGGCCAAAGGCCGAGGCAGAGTCAGCCATCTCGCCCTTCTGCTCTCCTCTGAGAAATGGCTCTGTCCATCGAGATCCTTTGATTCATGGAGGGAGAGTGAAGGAAGCTGAGTTTCTCGGAGTAGCGAGAATGGACGCGTGGGGAAGTGGCTAGGCATGGATCTCAATCCCGATATGACTTTCCTGTGCTACCCATTCCAATGATTCCCAGTCGCTCTTTTCTTCGCTTGCATCCTTCTACCATACACACATCGCTCTGTCTAGCTAGCTTCCGGCCACACTAGTGTGGAAGCACAACAGAGCTGCTTAGGCAATTAAGAGTACGTGCAAGTCAGCCAAAGCTAGGTGCGCGTCATGCCAAAGAAACTGTAAGCATCCCCGAAATCCAGTGATCCATAGATATGCATCGATCATGTTTTAGTTGCCATCGGTTCCTTTCTGTTGATGTTTAACTGTTTTTGCAAAATACTATATGGAACTTAACAATGTTGGTAGTATATGTTTTTACTCCCAACCAAAAACGAGATGGTTTAAGAAAAAATCATATGCCATAATCAAGTGGGGAGCTTGTAAAATGGAGAATTAGGAGAACTGAACTCTGAAAGCCTTTTAGTGAAGGGAGCTGGTTGCAAGACAAAATTTTGGTGCGACGCACTGTTGGGCCTAGCGCTATGAGTTAGTACAGGAGGACCTTTCTACAATGCTACTAAATTCCATGGGCCAAAGTCTTGT
This sequence comes from Stipa capillata, assembly GCA_019208055.1. Taxonomy (NCBI): domain Eukaryota; kingdom Viridiplantae; phylum Streptophyta; class Magnoliopsida; order Poales; family Poaceae; genus Stipa; species Stipa capillata. The sequence continues at coordinate 70,472 of JAGXJF010005253.1, read as the reverse complement.
GTTGGGCCGTCGCAGCTAATTGGCTCGGACACGGTCAAGACTCAGGATGTACAGCGTCATATCATCTTCTGTGCTCATCCAGCTCGCACACTGCTGCTAACTTGCTGTAAATCCATTTTCTCCCTCCTCCTGCATTCTTAATAGACAAATGTGTATACAGATCTCCTTTTTTTAGTTTATTGTTTTTGTTTAATATGATGTAGCTTCTGTATTGTACTATGGTATAATGATATCTGTCTAGTATGTTTGAGGCTACCTGATTTGTTGTGTTCCTATTTTTGCATTTTTTGTTCACTGAGTCGAAAGCCTGTAGAAGTAAGAAAAACGAAGTGACGACGTGGTGCTCCGTTTGCGCATCCTTATACGCTCGGATATATCAACATCAATGTCCTCAAGTGTATGATGATCTAGTAGCAAACTGTTCCGTGCATGTCCATTGAGCACGCAAATTAGGATGGATGGCCAACACACCACATATAGTCCTCCTGCGACTAATAGTAGGTGCTAGTTGACACAGGCATAGAGGAAAAGACAATTCAGTTTCTTTACGATAGAAATTGGAAAAACTAAAGGTTTATCGTATACCACAGTTTATTTAAAATTATAGTCGATCTTTTAGAATTATTAAATTTGGATTCAATAACATGTCTCTTTCTTCAATCTCCCACACTCTCCTCTCTTCCTCGATTCTAGTGGTTGCAGCCGTTGTCATATCCGGCAGCCGCCATCGTCAGATCAAGGTTTTCCTTTAAATCTCCCTTCCCTTTCGGTTTCAGTAAATCCTTCCCCCTCTCATCCCATTCTAACCATCCCAAATTTGACCCATAATCCGGTGAGGTTTCCTCCCTCGATTCTGTCATTATCATCGCTTTCGTATCATGGACGACCCAATCTTGCAACTCTAACCATTCCGATTAAGTTGTGAGATTAGAAAAAGTAATAAAAGAGCGCAATCACGTCGCAGATTTTATGATGAGCAAATCCATCGAGAGCTCATAAGTTCCCCTCGGACGATTGTGAAAGAGCGAAAAACTTTGACATATATAGTCCTTTGCTAATTGAGTGCACGTCAGTCGCTCCATGCTGCCACTGCCACGTATGGCCCGTCGAGCCAGTGCAATTTTGTAGACGCAGGCATGCAACGTACGTAGGTACGTATCACGTTCGCCTTGACCGTTTCACGCTGACGGGCAGCCATTGTCGACTGGATCGCACGTGTGTGTACGATGCGACGCACGACCAAACAAGCTCTAGCCTAAGGGTAGCATAGCTACAGGATGCGCAAATTAAAGGAGATCGATCGGTCCAGTGTGCACAAAATTAATATGGTTGAAGTCGATTCAAACGGGGCAGATGAATGAACCAAATTCCATAGGGTAACATACGTAGGCACGAAGAAGACACGCGTTACAAGCTAACATCATACGAAGATCCAGCAATGTACGTACGTACGCGATGCTTGCTTTGGTTCCTTCGTGGCAGGGGTTGCTAATTTACGCAACGCCTGCGAATTGCCGCACCGCCCTAATCAGCCTTACAAACTGCTAGACCGACGCCTCTACGGCCATCTCTCTACGCTTGGAGATAGAAATTTTTTGTATTCACCTTGACTCATCTCCGTCATCCCTCTCCCTCCAACAAAACAAGCTAGCTCTTCACTCCGCTCTTTCACCCCGTGCTTCTCTCCGCCTTGCTCCGACACAACGGCACTACCGGAATCGCGACATTTGCCGAGTGCCGGAATATTTGCCGAGTGCATAAAATCGAGCACTCGGCACAGAAACCCATAAACCGAGTGTCCACGACAAAACACTCGGCAAATACACAACACTCGGCAAACAAGATATTTACCGAGAGCCCTCATCTTGACACTCGGCAAACAAGCTCTTTGCCGAGTGCCACACGCGAAACACTCGGCAACTATAGAGACATGTGCCCTTACTCCCCGCGGTTGACGGAGAGGCGACGGCATCGCTTCTTTGCCGAGTGTTTTCCGTCTGGGCACTCGGCAAAGTAGCGGCCCCGTTAGCACTGTTCATGTTTACCGAGTGTCCTATTTACGGCACTCGGCAAACCCTTTTTTAATTGTTTTCTTAGTTTCAATTATAAAATTATTACTTATATAGTGGACCATTTCGTTGTAGGAAATAAAGCACACTTGTTCCATTATTTATTCTCTATTATTTTATTTCTTTCTTATCTTTTCTTTGCTTTGTTTTTTTTCTCTTTTTTTTCTTTCTTTCTTCTTGTGTGAGGTTTGCATTCGAAGTGACCGCTGCTTCATCGGTTAGCCTTAAAAAATTTTCTACAGTCAACATACACCAATACATGTATCATGTCAAACTTTGGCATTTTCCAGGGTCCGGTTGCTATATTTAAACCATTAAATGCATTTCTAGGCATTTAATGGATATAATTCAAATTTGAGCTGCAGGTACATGAAATAATCGCCAGAAATGGGTTGAAAAATCTTATTGGTGGTCTTTACTGTATGTTTAGGCCTTATGTAAGGAAAGAAGAGAAGTCCCAGACACCAGGTGGCCGAGACTCAGGCAGCAACATGGTGGTTATTGGCATTTTAATTCTCAAAAATTCAAACGAAACTCAAAAATCACGAAACTTGGCATGGTGTCATGATATGACCCCTGAAGCCTGTGGTAAAAATTTGAAAATATTTCACAAAAGTTGTCACGTAGACTGCTTACAAACAGGACCATCTCCGAGGAAGAAACAAGGTTTCAAGAGGGAACATGTCAGGTTTGCATGCGAAGCGACTGCTGTTTCGTCGGTTGGACTTGAAAATTTTTCCACAGTCAACATACACCATTACATGTGACATGTCAAAATTTGGCATTTTTCCGGGTACGTTTGCTATATTTAAGCTATTAAGTGCATTTCTAGGCATTTAAAATTTAGAAAATATTAAATCAATTCAAAAATTATGGAAACTCCTACAAAACAACTTATATGTAGTATATTATATGTAAAAATGTATTGAGGTATATAAGATAAAAAATGCATTAGGTATACAAGTATTGGATTTGTGCAAGTCATATGGAGGGTCTTTGCCGAGTGTTACACTCGGCAAAGCGGTTTATTTGCCGAGTGTCTAGTTTCTGACACTCGGCAAACAAGATGACACGTGGCAAGCCCTGTTTGTGCAAGTCAAATGGAGTGTCTTTGCCGAGTGTCTAGTCTTCGACACTCGGCAAAGACAAGGGACACATGGCAAGTTGTCTGTTTGCCGAGTGTCTAGTTTCGGACACTCGGCAAACACGGAGACACGTGGCAAGTTGTTTGTTTGCCGAGTGTCCGCGTTCTAACACTCGGCAAACCATGGGCACTCGGCAAAGTATGTTATTTAGGGCACCAATCCGCCCGCCGCCGGCCATTTCTAATCTGCTCGATCCCTCCTCCCTCCTCCCCGCCGCCCCCTCCTCCCCTCCGGCGCCCCCGCCCCCCTCCCCCTCCTCCCTCCTCCCTCGCCGCCCCCCTCCACCGCCGCACCCTCCTCCCCGCCGTGTCCTCCTCCCCTCGGGCGCCGCCCCTCCCCCGACCCGGATCCACACGCCGACGCGCCCCAGGACCCGCACGGCGGACTCGGCGGCCGCCGGCGCCACAGGGGGTGCCGCTCGCGCCGCCAGCTCGACGCCGCCGCCTCCACGCCCCAGGCTCGCCGGCCTCCTCCGCCGGCGCCGTCCCCGAGCGCGCCCCGTCCTCACCCTCCGCTCTAGGTCTTCCCCAAAAACCTTGCTCCGACACGACGGGTCGCCACTTAGAGGTGTAATTCCATGAATTAGAATTTCCATTCTTTGTTCCGTGTCACAATTTGTTATTATGGAACTGTCAGACAGCTCCCTTCACCTGCCAACGAACGCACGCGCCAATTTCGGTCAAGAATTCATATTTTGATTTGTTTCCCCGTCGATTCTACTTTCACGTGGATCTGTGCCATCACGCAACGGGTCTTCTTTAATTTCAGTTCCCTCTGTTGCTAATTAGTAGCATTAGCTGAAGACAAATTGGACACGAGAGCTCAGATTTTGCTAATCAGTGTAGGTGCACAGCTCATCTGACCATCTTCTCCTCTCGGCGTATCTTTACCTCGTCCTCTGGTCCGAGATCCGCCGGCGTGAAGACCACGGTTGGCAGAGAGCGCTCCTGCGGTGGGCGTGCAAGCTGACCAATTGGGCCCCGTTCTATGTCCTCGGCGAACTGTACTTCCAACCCAAGGGCGACAAGCTGCTCGTTGCGTTCTGGTCGCCGTTCCTCCTGCTACACCGCGCTCGCCCGGATAACATCAGCGCCTACGCCATGGAGGACAATGAGCTCTCAGCACGCCCAATTGGATTAGTTATCGGGCAGTGCGTGGGGGCCATCTTCGTGTCTAGGAATATATATATTGACTCTACTGCCGGGATGTTGCGCCCGGCGTCCGCCATCATGTTCTTCCTGGGAATTTTCAAGTATGTGGAGAGTGCACTTGCGCTACGGCAAGGCGACATGGGAAGAATCCGGAAGTCCTGCAAGAACCAGTCAAGTAGATACGAAGAGCTGAAGCTGCTAGATGATGAGAAAGCCCTGCTGGTTGCCCACAACCTGTTCGATATCTGTAAGTGTGCCTTTACTGATTATCCGGTGGACGCGGAGGTTCGCAACATCGCCAAAAGCATGTTCGTTGGTGAATGAAAGAATATGCGCAAGGTGGTTGAGATGGAGCTCTCCCTCATGTACGACATCATGTACACCAAGGCAGCTGTGATCCACACGTGGCCTGGCTACTTCATCCGTGTGGCCTCGCCGCCCCTCACCGCCGCCGCGCTCGTGCTGTTTTATCTCCACAATGCAGAGGGCCACAAGATAGATATCTATATCACTTACTTTTTGCTGGGGACGACCCTCTTCCTCGATGTGAAATGGCTGGTCAGAGCACTAGTGTCTTAGGTCTCAACTGGAAGCATCGATCGGCCTACCTGCTGCATGCCTGTCGATCGGTGTTGTGGGAGGGGTCACCGCACGCCCCGGACGAAGACAAATAATGGTAAGATGTGAATGCCTGCTGTGAACTCACGTCTATCTCCTTTGCAGTTATGAAATACTAGCCTCCACGTGAAGTACGAGCACGGATGCGGAGCACAAGCGCGGACGCGGGGTACGAGCACAAGTGCAGATGCGGGGTGCGACCGCAAGTGCAGACGCGGGGTACGTGCGCAAGTGCAGACGCGGGGAGCAAGCGCAGGTGCAGACGCAGGGTACAAGCGCAGGTGCGGACGCGGGGCGCAGGCGCAAGTGCGGACGCGGGGTGCAAGCGCAGGTGCAGACGCGGGGTACAAGCGCAGGTGCAGACGCGGGGTGCAAGCGCAGGTGCGGACGCGAGGTACAAGCGCAGGTGCAGACGCGGGGTACAAGCGCAAGTGCAGACGCGGGGTAGAACACCCCGGAGGCAGGACCCCACCATGTGACGTACCGTACGGCATGTCGTACCAGACGTCACGTAGATGCTAGGGCATATGCTTCCGCGGGTGGCGTGTAAATGACCTGCGTGCCCCTGTCCGTACGGTGGACCGGGGGTAAGACCGTAACCTGCCTAGGGGCAGAATTGTAATCCGGCCATGTTCTCCCCGAGGCCTATAAATAGGGGAGCACCCCCCAGGTTGGGGGTACGGAATACAAGTTACATTAACTTCTTGACTCGCCCAAATTTTCACTAAGTGTTGGTTCGCTGCTGCGCGCCCTGTCTCGCTACCCCCTGCGCACACCCGGGTGACCCAGCACTCAATCGGGGGTGCCTCAAGTTCACTGTCCGACCGCGTAGTCGACGACAGTTGGCGCCGACCGTGGGGATCGCAGACGAGAAGTCACGTGCAACGCAGCAGCGAGCGCAGCGAGATCATGCCGAAGGTGAAGAGAAGCACCAAGGGGAAGCCCGCGGGTGGCTCAGCAGTGAAAGCTGCGTCCGCGAGAACCCAAGCGCGCACACCCGAGCTGGGCAAGACTCCGGCACGCGCGGAACCCACCCCGCAGGTCACCCCTACGGAAGGCACCTTCAGGGCCAACACCGCGCAAGGGGCTCCGCCAGCGGCACCTCGGAGAATGGCCACTCGCTCCGTGGTAAGCGCCGGGGGTGCCGGGGTGTCGTCGACGGTCGTCCAGACCTACCCCGGGCGAACCCCGGACCGCGTGCCGCGTTGATCCGCTTTGAAGCCCGGGTGTAGCCCGGATGCACCCGGGACCACGCGCCGCGTCGATTTGCTCCGAAGCCCGGGTGTAACATCCCACCGCGGCGCGCGCCTTTCGCTCCGGCACACCGCGAAGTAACATCCCGTGTGCCCGGTAGCCTTCAATGCCGCGTCCGCCCGCGTGGTAACATCCCGCCGCGGCGCGCGCCCCTCGCTCCGGCATACCGCGACGTAACATCCCGCGAGCCCGGCAGCCTTGACGCCGCGTCCGCCTGTGTGGTAACATCCCGCCGCGGCGCGCGCCCCTCGCTCCGGCATACCGCGACGTAACATCCCGCGAGCCCGGCAGCCTTGACGTCGCGTCCGCCTGCGTGGTAACATCCCGCCGCGGCGCGCGCCCCTCGCTCCGGCATACCGCGACGTAACATCCCGCGAGCCCGGCAGCCTTGACGCCGCGTCCGCCTGCGTGGTAACATCACGCCGCGGCGCGCGCCCCTCGCTCCGGCATACCGCGACGTAACATCCCGCGAGCCCGGCAGCCTTGACGCCGCGTCCGCCTGCGTGGTAACATCACGCCGCGGCGCGCGCCCCTCGCTCCGGCATACCGCGACGTAACATCCCGCGAGCCCGGCAGCCTTGACGCCGCGTCCGCCTGCGTGGTAACATCACGCCGCGGCGCGCGGCCCCTCGCTCCGGCATGCCGCGATGTAACAACCCGCGAGCCCGGCAGCCTTAACGCCACGTCCGCCTGCGTGGTAACATCCCGCCGTGGTGCGCACCTCTCGGCTCCGGCAGACCGCGAAGTACATCCCGCGAGCCCAGAAGCTCCTACCGTCGCGTTCGCGCGCAAGGTAACATCCTGCCGCGACATGTGCCCCTGCTCCAGGATGACGCGAAGCAACATACCACGCTCCTGGAGGTCGAGGACATCGCGTTCACGTGCGTGGTAACATCCTAGACGAGTCCCGGGCACGCAGCGTTCAGTCGCGGGCGAGTCCCGAACATGTCTCGAACGAGCCTCGGAAGCATGCAGCTGTCCCGGGCGAGTCCCGGATGGGTCCCGTGCTCGCGAAGCCTAGTCCTAGGTTAGTCCCAGACAAGCCCCCGGGTGCACGCAGCTAAGTCCTGAGCGAGCCCCGGGCGAGTCCCGGGCCCGCAGCGCTGTCCCGGGCGAGTCCCGGACATATCCCGTGCGCTCGGCACGCCGCGGAGGCGTATCCCGCGCGCACAGCATGTCGCGACGTTGTATCCCGCGTGCGCCGTGATGCCTCGACGAAGATGTATCCCACGCGCGCCGCGATGCCGCGACGTTGCGTCCCGCGGCGTGCCGCAAAGTGGTATCCCGCGCGCACGGCACGCCTCGGGGTTATATCCTGCTCGCTCGGCACGCCATGATGCCGCGACAAAGTTGTGTCCCGTGCGTGCGGCACGCCGCGGAGACGTATCCCCCACACCCGGCAAGTCGCGCGATGCCACGATATTGTATCCCCCGCGCGCGGCACGCCACAGCGTCCGTCGGCACAGCAACTCCCCACCGTGCCTCCTGCGGCAAACTCTGCGCCCCGCCATTCCAAGCTTGCGTAAAGCAATGTCCCGCATGTCCGACATAAGTAGCAGCACATGCCTAACGCCTCTAACGGGCACCAAATGCCTCCCGTGTTGCCATTACATAATATAACACTCGGACCGCTACCGGAAATAGTGCGCAACGCCACAATTTATTACAAGCTAAATACATCGTTTGTTAGAAGCTCAACACCGTGCGGAGCAGCACACAAATAACAATAGCGACTGTCGCTACTCTCCAGTCGCTCGGTTTTTTCATTGGGAGAATGGTGCACCTCACCGCTACACCTTATACGAGCAAGGCGCACCATTTTGCTGCACCATTACATGCAAAGAATGTGGTATGCGAGCTACGATATTACAATGACCCTTGTTATTGACAACGGCGAAAGGATTGTGTGACAAACGTGCGGAGGGGATGATGTGATAAACCGGGACGCAATGTTTATATGACATCGACACAAGGGGCTGGACGTCGACACGTCTTACCCTTTACAGCTCAGAGCAGTGCCTTATAACCAACACAAGGGGGATGAAAGCGATGACAAGACAAGTGAAACAGGAACCCCGGGCGTCGTGCGCTTGCTCCGAACATAGTTGCTCCAGACGCGGCACTCTAGTCCGGATGCTCGTGTACTCCGGTACTGCATCTACTCCGGGCACGGCACACCTCCTGACACTACCCCGAGCACCCTGTCCGTACTCCAGGTGCGGCTCCGCGCATGCACACACTCCTCTAAGCATGGCGTCCCTGCTCCAGAAGCAACGAGTATACTCTGTCTGGATGGCGCGTGCGCTCCGGACGTTGTGTGCCTTCCCCGATGCCAACGTGCGTCATACGCAGCGCGTCAACTCCGGGTGCAGCCCATGATCTCCGAATGTCCAAACCAAGTTGCAGCACGTTTACTCCGAACACAGATCGCGCCTGCCACTCCAACTGACAGGCCTCGTGAAAGGCTAGCGGCAACAGCCCACTTAAAGCTGTTTCCAATAGCAGGACGAGAACTCCGAACAAGCTCCAGACTTATCAGTTAGACCCGCTCCTCTATCTTGGATAAGTAGTTGTGCCCCTTTATGGTCAACAAACAATGCCTAGTCCAGCTGGTGAGAGCATCTTTAGTCTGTCAAAGAGGTTTTAGGTTCAAATCTCCGATCTGACACCGACTAATATATGTTTTGCAACCCTTTCCACGCGGACCCTCCGGACCGCCCCGTGAGCCCGGACCATCCCGGACTCCCGGACCTACTCCGGATTAGCGAGAACAGCGTGTCCCAGCCACTGAACGAGTCTTAACAAAAAATATCACTAGCGGGGTTTGAACTCGCGACCTCCAACTTACCACCTGAGCGCTCCAACCATTGGGACAAAGCAGACGCTGTGTAAGTACATATGGCAACTGCCAACTTAACCATACCTCGGATAAAACAGATTGGCAAAAATATGCTCCCGATATAACTACATCTCGGATAAAAAGACGCCACATACCGTGGAAACGCGTCTGCTGTCCCGGGAGCGGACTTAGCCGTGGAAACGCATCTGCTATCTATCCTGGGAGTGGACTTAGCCGTGCGTCCATCTGGCCGTTGAACTTAGCCGTGCGTCCATCTAGCCGTTGAACCTCGAGCGAGTCCCTGCTCCGGATCTCACCCTCTGCTCCGGACACAGCACATCTGCCCAAACGGCGCACGCGCTCCAGATAGCACGCGTACTCCGGGCGTGGTGTGGCTGCTCCTGGCGAGCAGCTCTACTCCGGACACAGCGCGTCTGCCCTGAACACCGCGTGTACTCCGGACATGATGAAGCGGAGGACGGATCATGCAAGTGTCCGGGGCGTGCTGCTTATCCTGAGCGCGGCGCGTTCGCCATTCCGAACGCTACACGGGCCCCGGGTACATCGCTCACTCCGGGCGTGCACGCTTCCACCCCGGGCGTGGCACAAGGCTCCAGTCCGTTTCCGTTTGCAGGTTTGCGTGCACGGCCGCCTGCGGAGCAGGCAGCCATACGCCTACCGCCGCGCTTGCTTGAAGCTAGTACACCTATTTGTGTTAGCGCGTGTTAATGAAGCTGTGCAGTGTGGTGTGGTGTGGTGTCGCCGTGTGGTATCTGATCAAATCTTGTTAACACGTCAATTTTCGGTGATTAATCTCACTCCAATCAACTCGACGCTCATCACAATTTCAGTATTTCAGAGCTTCTCCGTGGCTCCATTGAACCTACTTCGAAACGGCACTCATTAAGCATATATACAGTTTGATTGAGCATGAGTTCTTACTCGTTCGGCTTCGGTTCATCATGGTGCTATAACAAGCTGCATTTCGTCCGCGGTACTTCAAAGTGCCGCAGCGCGCGAACCCTGGGCTCCGGCCCTCCGCCTCAATCCAGACAGAGCACAGCCCCGGACCTCACTGAACTCCGGACCGGCCTCCGCCTCCCGGGCTCCAGGCTTCGGCCGGCCCCTCCTACTCCGGACTCACCTCCTGCTCCGGACACCTTCGCGCCGATCTCCGGACTCCGCCCTCGGATGCCGACCGCGGTACACTGACTCCGGACGCCCGCCTCTGGGCTCCGGACTCTGGCCATAGCGCGCCTCCGCCGGGCCGTTGCTCCGGACTTCCCCTACCCCGGACGCCGCCTCCGGACTCCGGACTCCGGCCGCAGCGCGCCTCCTCCGCCAAGCCGCTACCCCGGACTCCCTCTACCCCGGACGCCGCCTCCGGACTCCGGCCTCTCCCAATCCCGGACTCCCCTACCCCGGACGCCGCCTCCGGACTCCGGCCTCTCCCAAGCCCGGCTCCTCCGCCCCGCGCCGCGCTTACAACCGCCGCCGTACCCCGGATCCGTGTCACCTCTACTCGGGCCACGGCGAGGACCCGGCCTCCGGTGCACTCCAGACCAAGCCGCCGCTGGCTCCAGACCCGCGTCGCGTGCTCGAGTAAGTCCGGCCGCAGCGCGCCTCCTCCGCCAAGCCGCTACCCCGGACTCCCCCTACCCCGGACACCGCCTCCGGACTCCGGCCTCTCCCAATCCCGGACTCCCCTACCCTGGACGCCGCCTCCGGACTCCGGCCTCTCCCAAGCCCGGCTCCTCCACCCCGCGCCGCGCTTACAACCGCCGCCGTACCCCGGATCCGTGTCACCTCTACTCGGGCCACGGCGAGGACCCGGCCTCCGGTGCACTCCAGACCAAGCCGCCGCTGGCTCCAGACTCGCGTCGCGTGCTCGAGTATCCCGCCAGTCCTCCGTGTACTAATAATAATAATAATAATTTCTTCAAAAAAAATAATAATAATAATAAATCGGCGTTGAGGCACATATGTCCTAGACCTGCCATCCCGCGTGCTACCCCGGCGAGCCCAGTGCCACGCGCCCATGCGCTACCCCGGACGAACCCCGCGTGCGCTACCCCCGACGAGCCCAGTGCCATGCGCCCATGCGCTACCCCGGACGAACCCCGCGTGCGCCACCCCGGGCGGACCCCGAGTGCCGCGCGCCCACGCGCTACCCCGGGCAAGCCCCGTGCCGCGCGCCCATGCGCTACCCCGGGTGAACCCCGCGCACGCTACCCCGGGCGAACCCCGCGTGCCGGCTCCGCCCCTCAGACGGGCTCCGCCGAGTTTCGGAGCTCCGTGTCGTGCGCCCATGCGTTACCCCGGACGAAGCCCGGATGAGTCCCGGGTGCAGCCGCGTGCCGATCTTCCAATCCCGCGCGCTACCCCGGACGAAGCCCGGATGAGTCTAGGGTGCAACTGCGCACCGATCTTCCATCTCCGCGTGCTACCCCGGACGAAGCCCGGATGAGTCCCGGGTGCAGCCGCGTGCCAATCTTTCAACCCCGCGCGCTACCCCGGGCGAAGCCCAGATGAGTCCCGGGTGCAGCCGCGCACCGATCTTTCGACCCCGCGCGCTACTCCGGGCGAAGCCCGGATGAGTCCCGGGTGCGGCTGCGTGTCGATCTTCCAACCTCGCGCGTTACCCCGGGCGAAGCCCGGATGAGTCCCGGGTGCGGCTGCGTGCCGATCTTCCAACCCTGCGCGTTACCCCGGGCGAAGCCTGGATGAGTCCCGGGTGGCCCTGCGCTGATCTTCCAACCCCGCGCGCTACCCCGAGTGAAGCCCGGATGAGTCCCGGGTGGCTCCGCCGCGCGCCGGTCTCCCTAGCCCGAACGGGCTCTGGCTCAAGCCCGGACGAGTCCCGGACTGCCCGGCCACGATTTGTTCTTCAATCCTGGGCTTCAGCTCCCCTGCTCCGGACACTGCTTCCCCAAGCCCGGACTCCGGCTTCTTTGCTCCGGTCCCCGCGCTTGCTGCGGCCGCACCGCCGGGCTCCGCGCCCTGCCCCGACCTAACACGCCAAGCCGCACCGAGCAGATCCTACCCCGGCCTACCCCGGCGAGCATCGGGCTACCATGGGCAGACCCCGCCTGCTAGTCCTGCTGTGCCCCGGGCATGCTCCAGGTCGAGTGCCAGCGTGCTACCCCGAACGAGAGATCCTAACCTTTCTATGTGCAGGTGTCCTAGTTTGAGCACAGAAACTCAGCGTCAATAGGGTGGGAAGCATATGTGCGTCTCTCAAGTATACGCGTGCGTGTGCCAGTGCCAGCACGAGCGTGCGCGTCATGTACATAAGCCATGATGCCCATGGCTAACGTCACGCACCGTGGCACTGGGCATTGTTAATTAGCTGCTCGTCTAATCATTCACATGCATGTGAAGACGAGTAAAAGAAGGGGACGAGCTGTCATCAGTCCGGGCCGTGCGCCAACCCCTTCTTGGGGGTACTGGCGCCGGTCCGGACGGGCGCTTCTCGACCGCCCGCACCGGCAAGGGGCTACTGTTGTGGGAGGGGTCACCGCACGCCCCGGACGAAGACAAATAATGGTAAGATGTGAATGCCTGCTGTGAATTCACGTCTATCTCCTTTGCAGTTATGAAATACTAGCCTCCACGCGAAGTACGAGCACGGATGCAGAGCGCAAGCGCGGACGCGGGGTACGAGCACAAGTGTAGATGCGGGGTGCGACCGCAAGTGCAGACGCGGGGTACGTGCGCAAGTGCAGACGCGGGGAGCAAGCGCAGGTGCAGACGCGGGGTACAAGCGCAGGTGCGGACGCGGGGCGCAGGCGCAAGTGCGGACGCGGGGTGCAAGTGCAGGTATAGACGCGGAGTACAAGCGCAGGTGCGGACGCGGGGTGCAAGCGCAGGTGCGGACGCGGGGTACAAGCGCAGGTGCAGACGCGGGGTACAAGCGCAAGTGCAGGCGCGGGGTACGAACAACCCAGGGGCAGGACCCCACCATGTGACGTACCGTACGGCATGTCGTACCGGACGTCACGTAGATGCTAGGGCATATGCTTCCGCGGGTGGCGTGTAAATGACCTGCGTGCCCCTGTCCGTACGGCGGACCGGGGGTAAGACCGTAACCTGTCTAGGGGCAGAATTGTAATCCGGCTGTGTTCTCCCCGAGGCCTATAAATAGGGGAGCACCCCCCAGGTTGGGGGTACGGAATACAAGTTACATTAACTTCTTGACTCGCCCAAATTTTCACTAAGTGTTGGTTCGCTGCTGCGCGCCCTGTCTCGCTACCCCCTGCGCACACCCGGGTGACCCAGCACTCAACCGGGGGTGCCTCAAGTTCACTGTCCGACCGCGTAGTCGACGACAATCGGTATGTTTGTTATCCTGGACCTCGTCCTATTAACCTTTCTATAGCATGCAGATGCAACATCAATCAAGCTAGACTAGCTAGATAGATGATTGCATATGTGATATCAGTGTAACTAATCTTGATTCATAATGCATGCAGGAGCAATGGATGCAGGACGGTTGGAACAATTTCAATTCTGGTTTCTCCGGGGAGTGGTGCTTTTAAGCTTAGCGGCGTATCTTTACCTCGTCCTCTGGTCCGAGATCCGCCGGCGTGAAGACCACGGTTGGCAGAGAGCGCTCCTGCGGTGGGCGTGCAAGCTGACCAATTGGGCCCCGTTCTATGTCCTCGGCGAACTGTACTTTCAACCCAAGGGCGACAAGCTGCTCGTTGCGTTCTGGTCACCGTTCCTCCTGCTACACCGCGCTCGCCCGGATAACATCAGCGCCTACGCCATGGAGGACAATGAGCTCTCATCAGCACGCCCAATTGAATTAGTTATCGGGCAGTGCGTGGGGGCCATCTTCGTGTCTAGGAATATATATATTGACTCTACTGCCGGGATGTTGCGCCCGGCGTCCGCCATCATGTTCTTCTTGGGAATTTTCAAGTATGTGGAGAGTGCACTTGCGCTACGGCAAGGCGACATGGGAAGAATCCGGAAGTCCTGCGAGAAGCAGTCGGTTAGACACGAAGAGCTGAAGCTGCTAGATGATGAGAAAGCCCTGCTGGTTGCCCACAACCTGTTTCATATCTGTAAGTGTGCCTTTACTGATTATCCGGTGGACGCGGATGTTCGTAACGTCGCCAAAAGCATGTTCGTTGGTAAATGGAAGAATATGCGCAAGGTGGTTGAGATGGAACTCTCCCTCATGTACGACATCATGTACACCAAGGCAGCTGTGATCCACACTTGGAGGGGCTACTTCATCCGTGTGGTCTCGCCGCCCCTCACCGCCGCCGCGCTCCTGCTGTTTTATCTCCACAATACAGAGGGCCACAAGATAGATATCTGTATCACTTACATATTGCTGGGGACGACCCTCTTCCTCGATGTGATATGTCTGGTCAGAGCACTAGTGTCGACCTGGACACATTCGTTCTTGAAAGCTAGGCCACGGTGTTCAGGTTGGTTCAGGCATGAAATTTTGTGCCGGGGGAGATGGCAGCAGCTCCGTGACTTCGTCATGTCCCCGCGGCGGCTCTCCTTGTGGATATGCGCCAAGGAACCCAAAAGCTACAGGATGTGGTCGGGCACCGTCGGCAAGCACAGCTTCTTGTCCGGGTGCTGCAGTGGTGACAGTGGCAGCCTATTCTTCAGCATACTGATGAAAATTTGGGATTCCCTTGAAAAATTTTGCAGGGGGTTATTTGGTGTCGGGCAAGACGACGTCGCCGCCAGCCTGGCCGCACCAAAACAGGCACCAAGCGAGATGAGATTCGACGAGGAAGCTGATGATCCCAACGAGCAAGATGATCACAAGAGACATATAGACAAAGCTATGGACTTCGCTCCTGAACTTCAAGAGGTCATTCTTACGTGGCACATCGCCCACGGACATTTTCCTGTACGACCCCTCCATTACTGCAGAAAGAGTACGGCCCGAAGATGTGAAGGCGATCAGGGCGATGTCAGATTACATGATGTTCCTTGTCGCTGAACGCCAAAACATGCTACCTGGCCTTGAGCTCCGCGACCTGTACGAAGACACCCGCGAGGAGCTGAAGAAGATAGTACGGGACAGCAAGACGGATCCTGAAGCCGCTGTTGGGGCCCCTTCCACAATTTCATTTCAAAAAAAGAAGAAAAAGACAGATCCTAAAGCAAAGGAGAAGGAGCTTGCCAATGGATGCTGACAAACAAGGATAATCTCATCAAGGGCCCAAAGGATAGTCTCAAGGGTCCAAAGGCCCCAAATACTATTCTCTGGGAAGGAGCTCAACATGCTGAGGCGCTACTAAGACTACTGAGGGGTGAACAGTATCGGGGCGAAACTACCGAAGAATTCGCATGTGCCATGAAAAACTTGAATACTGGATTCCAGCATTGGAGCATTTTCGTTGAGAGAGTCCGGAAGAACTGTTGAAGTTCATCTCGGCTGCGTGGGTGCGTCTTCTCATCTATGCGTCCATCCGATGCAGCAGGGAGGCCCATGCCAAACAGCTCAGCCGTGGCGGTGAGCTCACAACCGTCATATGGATGATGACAGAACACGCCGACATTAGTCATGTCAAAAGTAATGTTCCGTATTTTTTTCTTTGAAAAATATCCCGTCGCTTGCTCTGCAATAACTCTGTTCTGATGCCTTTCATCCCATCTCATTAACTTGTACTACTCTCGTTCAGTCTCTAGTACGTCTATCTCCTAGAGACTATGCTTATTGCTTAGGCAATGAACTTTTACATTTACTAGATAATTATCCGTGCGTTACAACGGGTATAAATATTTTAGTACGTTAGCTCGTGATTTACCTGCCCATATTAATGTGATTGTGTAAAATAGTAGGATTTTATTTGGTAAACACATATTTGGTAAGTATTTATTGGTAGGAAGGTTGCAAAACAGGAAGGTTAGACGAAGAGTGGGCAAAACGCACTCTGCCGACAGGAAAGGGAACGCTACTCTTTTTTTAAGTAGTAGAGATATGTCGATCTGTGTAGTCAACATCGTTTTACTTTTGCGCTAATCCGTGGAATCGGCTGGGATTATCAGTTAATTTTTAACTTTTGTAATCGCTACTTTGTAATAAGAGTTTATTGTACTTTGGAGGTACTGTGGCTGCTTTTCAATTTGCACCAAGTTATGAAAAACCGATCCCTTTGTACCAGTTGAACTAATCTTATTTATCACTTTACATCAAGTAAATAGACTTAGAGAGAAAAACCAAACCAATTTTAGCGTCGATCCCACCTGAATCAATTAAACAAATTATTTGACTATTTTTCTTTAAGCCACAACAAATTCAATCACGCGTACTCGTGAAACATGCTGCTCGTGAAACACAGATCTAGTCAAAACGTCTATCTTCTTGAGGATTCGAACAGGAAGAGTAAAAATGATGCTAAATCTGTACTAATATGTAATCTTCATGCATGCACAAAACTAATTACTCAGATCAGTATAAAATCATCTTTTTTTTCCGAAGAGTATAAAATCATCTTTGATTAATTGCACATACATATAATAATATGTGCACCGATCAAATAGTTTGTAATATCAATGAATTATGAGTGGTAGGTATATATTATGCATATCGCAGATAATTAAGCAGGACGTACGTCATGACAAACTGAACACACAACATTCCAGGAAAAATGGCAAATTTGGCCTCCCCCTCCGAGTTGCAAATGCAGCTTTGGCCCCCCCCGCGCGCAACCGCAAAACTGTCCCAGCGAAGCGCCGGGCAACCGACGCGTGTCAAATTCGCACGCCCGATCGGCGACGCCGAAAAATCGCCCCAGACCCGCGAAGCCCCCGCGTCGCGGCCTCGGCCCACGGAGCAACAGGTCGCGGCCCCGGCCCACGAGCATGCGCGCGTCGCGCCCTCGGCCCGCGGACGCCACCCTCGCGCCTGGGCCTCGCGAGCAAGCCCAGTCCGCGCCCGGGGCCCGCGATGCATGAGGAACCCACACGCCAACGAAGATAGCGTTTGATGACTGAGCCAAACGCCAGAGTCACCGGCGTTTAACCTAGAGAGCCAAACGCCCGCTGTTTTGGAAAACAGAACAACTGGCAAACATGCTTCTGGTCTGGCGAATAGCGCGGCGTTTGGCCGAGGAACTCAAACGCCAGAGTACATGGCGTTTGCTAACTGAGCCAAACGCCAGAGTCACCGGCGTTTGTCCTAGAGAGCCAAACGTCCGATGTTTTGAAAAACAGAACAACTGGCAAACATGCTTCTGGTCTGGCGAATAGCGCGGCGTTTGGCGAGGAACTCAAACGCCAGAGGTCATGGCGTTTGCCTTGCTGGAGCTTCCGGAGACCCAAACGCCAATGCCGCTTGCGTTTTCTTGCAGAAGTCATATATGGTGGTAATCTACACATCTTCACAAGATTTCACAATTTGATTTTAGTCATCTCTATCCTTCCAACCACCCCGAGTCGCCCAACCACCACTCAACCAAATAAAAAACTGGATCATCTCACCACATATAAATGGATCGTTGTATCCCATCCACCCCGAGTCGCCCAACCAAACGCCCCCTTTATTTCTCGGAAAAAAGGTAGGATTGGCCCCCGGCGAGTGGCAAAGCGGAAATAGCCCCCGTCTGGGAGCAACGCCGAAAATGGCTCCACGACGCGCCACGCACTCGACACACACGGACTAATCGCCAGCCAGACCCGCGACACCGGAAAATCGCGCGCCAGACTCTATGTATAACGCGAAATAGTGAGAAAATGAAGTACTGCATACGGCAAAGTACAATAGCACAATTATTGAAGGAACTAAAACAGTTGCGATCACAGGGCCTCTTCCCCTCTTATGCCTCGGTGGCATGTGACCTGAGGGGAAAATAAATTGCTCGCTTGGTCTTGGGTTTGTTCGGAGACTGTACTGGGGAGTCTCATAAGTTTCCTGATCCTCCTGAGTGTCCTGAGTAGGGTATGAGTGACTAGAAATTTGCTATTAACGATCTCCTGAGATGTCGAAACAAATTTTCGACCCACTCATGACCCTGTTGGTGGGACGAACCAGACTCGAAACCTCCTCCTCGAACTAGAGACTGGTATTGAAGTGAAGGTCGCATATCAAGGCTTGATCCCACCCACGGCTTTTCAGATCAGTCCACTGGTACCATGGTCATCTACGTAGACCACAGCAGGCTGGCTTCTACTGCCAGTGCTAGCGCTAGAAGCGTGGTCGCAAACTGTTGTATAATTCTTTGGAATGTCGGAGCAGAATCGTCGTTTCTTCTCGCGCTTATGTTTCATTGCATACTAGTAGTACAAAGTTTCAATTTTACCACAACCATTGACTCGTGAAATCCAAATCAAGCCTAAACACCAGCCTCTACACAAATCGATCAGAACGAGACCAAATCTACCAAAAGGGATCTGACAGGAGGCGGCGTGGATCCAGAGCTCGGAGGCGGATGAGGAGGTTGGCTGGAGGGGGCAGTGGTCGAGTCTAGTGGCTGGAGGAGATTGGCAACAGCGGACCTGGAGTCGGGAGGTCGCTGGGTGCCAATTTCCGGCTGGCGGCATGGCCGCAGAGGCCGGCGGCGACGCGCCCCCAAATCCCTAGGCGAGCAGAGGTGAGAAGGGGCGGTGCAGGCGAGTCGCGGAAGGCGGAGTGCAGTCGGGGAGGTCGCCGGGTCCGATTTCCGGCCGCCGACGTGGCCAGGGAGGCCGGCGGCGGCACGCGCGCAAAACCTAGACGAGCAGTTTGGCTGGGGAAGGGAGGAATTTTGCGTTTGCTCATTTATATAGTCTGCGGCATTTCCTTGTAAATAAGTCTAACATTGGGGGTAGTGAGATATTATATGGAGGGTGGGAGAAGTGCAATGTTTCTAGATTCCCTTTTTTAATGGTAGTCAGTGCTCAGTATCTCAGGAAAAAAATAGAGTAAGACTTGCTTCGCTTGTTGTTTTGTCTTGTTGTGTTCAATTGCGCAGGACCACCACCACTGCTAAATTTACAACATTTATTGATATTATTTCTTAAAAGCTTGAATGAAATACACACGCATAGATGAGAGGCGTCAAAACAGAGAAATAGCTGACGGGATACGAAATTTTCACGTCAGAAATGAATGAACGACAATTAATTCGGCATCCGTCAGTACATAGGTAGGAAGATATACAGTGGTCAGTTTTGTCGTCGATGCGAAATATGCCGGTGTGTGGTCTGCATGCTAGGATCCAAGCCATGGTTATGAACAGCTTATGGAATCCCTGCCGCGTCGGGCAGACATGCAGATGAGCTCGATTATGCGCGCGAGCGGCTCGCCAGTGGTTGACAGGCCGGGGGACAACGAGCCATTGGTTCCCTTTTTCAATTCCATAGTTTTGGAGACAATTAAGATTAGTGAGGAGTGAGGACTAAACTGACCACCAAAATTTATAAGAGTACGTATCCCAGTGGAACGGCGATGCATCGGATTAGCGTGTACATGTGCTCTCCCACAGTACCCTGGTTAATTACCCTGCGAGCATTATTCGCGAAGCATCTGGTAGCTATATATTGCATAATTAGCTGCAATGCTTGTGCAAGCATGTGGTGCCCGTTTCCTTAGCAACTCCACTCCAGCATCTACGTATCTCATGTCAACTCGTCATTAGTGTTTGTTTTGTGGCTGTTGGTATGTGACTGTAACAAAGATGTACAGGTCACGCAGTAGGTGGAATTAATAGGACTATATGAGCCGTCCCAACAAGTAGCGTAATTCATTTGCGGCTTGGATCTGGCAGCATTGACGTCCCTTAATCTAATCAAACAACACATGACAGCACGTACGCCTGGCAAAAGCACACCACGACAACCTTTGTACTTTCCTAGGACTTAAACGAATCTTGTAGCATACTAGCTACTACCCCATGTCAAATACATATCAATTTACAATTATATCAATCAAAAACATTTTAAAATTTTACTTATTAATATAAATAATTCACTAATATTTTTTATAACATCAAATGAATACTAGATCCATTATAAAATATGCTTTCGTAGGTGTACTTATTTTTTATGGATCTGTTTATGCCAGTCGTCGACATTAGCCCTTAGATGTTAATCCGATGGCTATACAAACAAATAAAAATATAAACAAAAAATAAAGAGGAGATCTTAGATCTATAAAAATATATTTATATAACTTTAGGCTAAAAAATTGCACATCTCAAAACTTGAAATTGCAAAAAAAAGGATTTTTGCAACTAGGTCAAAAACAAAAACAATAAAAATAAATTTTATACGTAGGAGGAAAAAACATTCCATGCCTCAATCTCGAATCTCGAAGCAAGGAAATCCCACGGTTAAACTCGTCGAATGGAGACTAATAAGGAAGTCTCAATTGACTAAGTAATAACAAAACTGTACTTTTATTGGAACAAAGCATATTAATTTTCATAAAAACTTGATGTCAAAGTGCATTCTTGAGACCATATCAATATTCAAACGACATGTATGTGACAAGGCAGGAGTATAGTTTAACGGATAGGGACAAAAACAATAATAACGCTAGCAAAACCTCTCCAGACAAGTACTACCAGTTCAGCCTAGATCTTCATGCCCGGCCCTATCCCGTCCAATCTCTAGACAAGACTCAAGAGCAATTATTTGTCTTATATGTCTTAGGTCTCAACTGGAGCATCGATCGGCCTACCTGCTGCATGCCTGTCGATCGGTATGTTTTGTTATCCCGGACCTCGTCCTAACTAATTAACCTCTCTGTAGCATGCAGATGCAACATCAATCAGCTAGAGTAGCTAGATAGATGATTGCATATGTGATCAGTGTAACTAATCTTGATTCACAATACATGCAGGAGCAATGGCGTGCACGGCAGGATGGTTGGAACATGTGGTGAAAAATTTGGGTTTCTGGGTGACCCGGGCAGTGGTGCTTTTAAGCTTAGGCGGGTAGTCAGCGCTCAGTATCTCAGGAAAAAAAAATAGAGTAAGACTTGCTTCGCTTGTTGTTTTGTCTTGTTGTGTTCAATTGCTCACGACCACCACGACTGATAAATTTACAACATTTATTGATATTATTTCTTAAAAGCTTGAATGAAATACACACGCATAGATGAGAGGCGTCAAAACAGAGAATAGCTGACGAGATACGAAAATTTTCACGTGAGAAATGAATGAACGACAATTAATTCGGCATCCGTCAGTACATCGGTAGGAAGATATACAGTGGTCAGTTTTGTCGTCGATGCGAAATATGCGGTGTGTGGTCTGCATGCTAGGATCCAAACCATGGTTATGAACAGCGTTTAGGGAATCCCTGCCGCGTCGGGCAGACATGCAGATGAGCTCGATTCTGCGCGCGAGCGGCTCGCCAGTGGTTGACAGGCCGGGGACAACGAGCCATTGGTTCCCTTTTTCAATTCCATAGTTTTTGGAGACAATTAAGATTAGGTGACGAGTGAGGACTAAACTGATATGACCACCAAAATTTATAAGAGTATGTATCCCAGTACTGGAACGGCCATGCATCGGATTAGCGTGTACATGTGCTCTCCAGCCTCTCCCACAGTACCCTGGTTAATTACCCTGCGAGCATTATTCGCGGAAGCATGTGGTAGCTATATATTGCTTAATTAGCTGCAATGCTTGTGCAAGCATGTGGTGTGCCCGTTTCCTTAGCAACTCCACTCCAGCATCTACGTATCTCATACCAACTCGTCATTAGTGTTTGTTTGTGGCTGTTGGTATGTGACTGTAAACAAAGACGTACAGGTCACGCAGTAGGTGAAACTAATAAGAACGATATTGAGCCGTCCCAACAAGTAACACAATTCATTTGAGGCTTGGATCTGGTAGCATTCACATCCTTAATCTAATCAAACAACACATGACAGCATGCCAGGCAACAGCACACCACGACAACCGCTTAAACGAATCTTGTAGCATAATAGCTACTACCTCCATGTCAAAATACATGTCATTTAAAATTTATATCAATCAAACATTTTAAATTTTTGATCATCAGTATAAAAAAATTACTAATATTTTTACAATACCAAATTAATAATACTAGATCCATCATGAATATACTTTCATTATAAATATGTATTTTTATGGGTCTATCTATGCCCAGTTGTCAAGATTGACCTTGGATGTTAATCCAATGTCTATACAAAACAAATAAAAATAATAAAACAAAGAAATAAAAAAATGAAATCTTGGATCTATAAAAAAAGAATATTTATGTAACTTTAAATTCAAAAATTGCACAACTTGAAATTGCAAATAAAATAAAATTTGCAACTAGGTCAAAACAAAAACAATAGAAATAAATTTTGTAGCTAGGAAATCCCACGCCTAAACTCATCAACTCAAACTTGGGTAGTCTCAATTGACTGAGCAATAACAAAATGTATTTTTATTTGAAGAAGCATATTTTCATAAAAACTTGATTATCAAAGTACGTCTTTGAAGACCGTGTCGATATTCAAAACAATATGTATTGTGACATGAAAGAAGTATAATTTAACGGATAACGACAAAAGCCTAAAGCTAGCAAACCCTCTCCAGACAAGTTATTACCAGAAGTTCAGCTTAAGATCTGCATGCCCGGCCCTATCCCGCCTAATCTCTAGACAAGACTCAAGAGCAATTGTTTGTCTTATACGTCTTAGGTCTCAACTGGAAGCATCGATCGGCCTACCTGCTGCATGCATGCCTGTCGATCGGTATGTTTGTTATCCTGGACCTCGTCCTATTAACCTTTCTATAGCATGCAGATGCAACATCAATCAAGCTAGACTAGCTAGATAGATGATTGCATATGTGATATCAGTGTAACTAATCTTGATTCACAATGCATGCAGGAGCAATGGATGCAGGATGGTTGCAACAGGTTCAATTCTGGTTTCTCCGGGGAGTGGTGCTTTTAAGCTAGCGGCGTATCTTTGGCTCGTCCTCTGGTCCGAGATCCGCCGGCGTGAAGACCACGGTTGGCAGAGAGCGCTCCTGCGGTGGGCGTGCAAGCTGACCGATTGGGCCCCGTTATATGTCCTCGGCGAACTGTACTTTCAACCCAAGGGCGACAAGCTGCTTGTTGCGTTCTGGTCGCCGTTCCTCCTGCTACAACCGCGCTCGCCCGGATAACATCAGCGCCTACGCCATGGAGGACAATGAGCTCTCATCAGCACGCCCAATTGCATTAGTTATCGGGCAGTGCGTGGGGGCCATCTTGGTGTCTAGGAATATATATATTGACTCTACTGCCGGGATGTTGCGCCCGGCGTCCGCCATCATGGTCTTCTTGGGAAAATTTCAAGTGTCTGGAGAGTGTCTGGGCAGTGCCGGTGTGTGGTCTGCATGCTAGGATCCAAACCATGGTTATGAACAGCTTAGGGAATCCCTGCCGCGTCGGCAGACATGCAGATGAGCTCAATTCTGCGCGCAAGCGGCTCGTAGCCTCGTACTCAATTCTGCAGGCAGCCATTGGATGCTATACATTGCTTAATTAGCTGCAATGCATGTGCAAGAGCATGTGGTGCGCCTGTTTCCTTAGCAACTCTTGCTTCGCTCCACTCCAGCATCTACGTATTTCACACCAACTCGTCATATATTAGTGTTTGTTTGTGGCTGTTGGTATGTGACTGTAAACAAAGATGTACAGGTCACGCAGCAGGTGGAATTTATAAGAACGATATTGAGCCGTCCCAACAAGTAGCGCAATTCATTTGCGGCTTGGGTCCCAACATGTTCTTCTTGGTAATTTTTGTCTTCTTGTGTTCAATTGCTTAATTAGCTCGTAGCCTCGTAGCCTGCACATGCATTGCAGCTAATTAAGCAATCATTAGCATCCAATGGCTGCCTGCAGGCCGGGGGACAACGAGACCATTGGTTTTCTTTTTCAATATCATAATCTGGGAGATAATTAAGATTAGGTGAGAAGTGAGGACTGAACTGACCACCAAAAATTTATAAGAGTACGTATCCCAGTGGAACGGTGATGCATCGGATAGCGTGTACATGTGCTCTCCACAGTACCTGGTTAATTACGTACCCTGCGAGCATTATTCGCGGAAGTATGTGGTAGCTATACATTGCTTAATTAGCTGCAATGCATGTGCAAGCATGTGGTGCGCCTGTTTCCTTAGCAACTCTTGCTTCACTCCACTCCAGCATCTACGTATTTCACACCAACTCGTCATATATTAGTGTTTGTTTGTGGCTGTTGGTATGTGACTGTAACAAAGATGTACAGGTCACGCAGCAGGTGGAATTTATAAGAACGATATTGAGCCGTCCCAACAAGTAGCGCAATTCAT
This sequence comes from Stipa capillata, assembly GCA_019208055.1. Classification (NCBI taxonomy): domain Eukaryota; kingdom Viridiplantae; phylum Streptophyta; class Magnoliopsida; order Poales; family Poaceae; genus Stipa; species Stipa capillata. The sequence goes on along the minus strand of JAGXJF010005253.1, from coordinate 46,134 downwards.
TTGCGGCTTGGGTTGGCAGTATTGACATCCTTAATCTAATCAAACAACATATGACAGCACGCCTGGCAAAAGCACACCCTGACAACCTTTGTACTTTCTTAGGGCTTAAACGAATCTTGTAGGTGTCAAAATACATGTTTTTAAATCTGTAACAACCAAATAATTTAAAGTTTTGATGACTATCATATAAAAAGTTTTACTAATATTTTTACAACACTAAATTGATATTTATTTTTATGAGTTTTGCCCAGTCATCGAGATTAGTCCTTGGATGTTAATCCGACGGCTATACAAAAAATAATAATAAGAGAATAAAGAAATAAAAAGAAGAGAAAATCTTAAATCTATAAAATTAAATATTTATGTAATTTTAAGCTTAAAAAATTGCACATCTCAAAACTTGAAAAACTAGGTCAAAAACAAACTTGAAATTCCTTAAGTCGACCGAGACTTAAAGAAGTCTCAATTGATTGAGCAATAATAAAATCATATTTTTATTTAAAGAAGCCTATTTCATAAAAACTTGATGGTCATATATAGTGTATCTTTGAAGATTCCGTCAATATTCAAAACATGTATTGTGACATGGAAAGAGTATAATTTAACGGGTAAAGACAAGAACAATACTGAACCTAGCAAACCCTCTCGATCCAGACAAGTTATTACACTACCGGAAAATCCTAGTTTGCCGAGTGTCTACATATTTGCCGAGTGCATTTTATCGAACACTCGGCAAACATCCATATACGCCGAGTGTCGAATGAAAGCACTCGGCAAACAAAAGACACTCGGCACACACGGGAAAAAACACTCGACAAATTAGGGCACTCGGCAAACTAGGGATAAAACACTCGGCACATTAGGGCACTCGGCAAACACGGCGCCACGTGTCCCACCGAACGGCGGCTGACGGCGCGGCCCTCCTTTGCCGAGTGTCGTCTAACGGACACTCGGCAAACATTTTTATTTGCCGAGTGTCCGTTAGAGGCACTCGGCAAACATTTTTATTTTTCTTCTCCACTGACCTTGAAATTTTTTTCCCTCTGAACATACATCATATGATATTCTATTTTAAAATTTGGCATTTTTTCAGATTTGTTTGCTATATTTAATTCATTAACTGCATTTCTAGGAATTTTTTGATATAAGTCAAATTGATCTGTAAGTGTTTGAAAATATGGAATAAAATGGGTAGAAAATTGATATTTATGTTCCTGAGTCTAGTTTTTGGGCTTTCTCAAGAAATGAAAAGAAATTTCTAACATCTGAGTCCCGATACACGATCACCAACGTGTGGCTTATTGGTTTTATAATTTTAAAAAAAGGAAACGAAGTCTGAAAATTATGAGACTTAGCATGGTGTCATGATATGACTCCTGGAGGCTCTGGTAAAAATTTTAAAATGTTTCACAAAAGTTGTCACGTAGATTGCTTAGAAACGGGACCATCTCCCAGGAAGAAACTATGTGTCGAGAGAGAACGAGTCAGGTTTGCATGCGAAGCGACCGCTGCTTTATCGGTTGGACTTGAAACCTTTTCCATAGTCAACATACACAATTACATGTGACATGTCAAAATTTGGCATTTTTCCGGGTATGTTTGCTATATTTAAGCCATTAAGTGCATTTCTAGGCATTTAAACTTTAGAAAATATTAAATCAACTCAAAAATTATGGAAACTCCTACAGAAAAACTTATATGTAGTATATTACATGTCAAAAATGTATTGAGGTATATAAGATAAAAAATGTATTAGGTATACAAGTATTGTGATTGTGGAATTCATATTCAAGAATTTTACCGAGTGTAACACTCGGCAAAAAGGAGGACACGTGGGAAACACATGGCAGGCTGTTAGTGTGCCGAGTGTCCATGTTCTGACACTCGGCAAACGTTTGCCGAGTGTTGCTCTCGGCAAAGGTTCAACTCACGGGTTTGCCGAGTGCCCGAGGGACGACACTCGGCAAACGTAGGCACTCGGCAAATAATTTTTATTAGGGTTCCCTGCGCGCCCAATCTCTTCACCAAATCTGCCGCGCCCCAAAATTAGATCTGCCGCGCCCCGACCCCGCTCCTCCGCCCCGGCCGCCGCCCACCGCGCCGCTTCGCCCCGCCCCGCTCCTCCGCCCAGGCCGCCGCCCCCCGCGCAGCTCCTTCACGCCGCTGCCGCGCCGCTGCACCAAGCCCCGAGCTCGCCGGCCTCCCTCCCCCGCCCCGAGCTCGCCGGCCTCCCTCCCCCGCCCCGAGCTCGCCTCCCTCCCTCTCCCGCCCCGAGCTCGCCGGCCTCCCTCCCCCTGCCCTCCTCCTCCGAGCTCGCCGGCCTCCTCCTCCGAGCTCGCCGGCCTCCTCATCCGCCTCCCTCCCCCGAGCTCCACCGGCCCACCCGAGGAAGAAGGTACGGCTATATAATGCTTGTGTTGAAAAATTAAAAATCTGAAGAACGCAAATATAATGGATTTCTTTTTGGTTTAATGGCTGCCAATGGACACTTTTCATTTGGAAAAGATCAATGCTACTGTTAGACATCACAGATCATTCTAATGAGTACTTCTACTAAATTTCTAGTACTAATTGGTGTATCTTAGTTTTTGACAAATGTCCACCCTATAACGGACAAATCGAACAAGGCCAAGATATGTTTCCTGTTTTTCGTGAGCTCTTGCATTTGAGAGAGAGAGAGAGAGAGAGATTGTGGCCTAGGGAATGGCACACTCCTTTGAGATGAGATCTACGTGCTACCACCCTCTCTGGCTCAAATAGAAATGAAAGCCTTTCGTGCCATTAGCATGAACCAGGCAAACATCCAAATGTTTGCAGTGCTACGTAGTACTAGTACATAACTATATATACATGGATGCATGCATGCATGCGGTAATCAGTATTACTGCGCTGTCCACTCCTACAAAAGGGTTTTTGTTATTTGTGCTCACTTTATTTGCTAGCTCTCTTATTAATTTAGCAATATTCTACATTGTGGTACATCAAATACCTAGCTAGTATCGAGGTACTACTGCCGAAGGTATACATTGAAGATATCAAATCTTAGTGTGGTTGGTCAAACATTTTAGAGATATATAAGTTGTCCCTCGGTCGTGTGTATATAGAGATTCTCCTCTATATATATATATATACATGCTTGGTCCATACTAGCTTGAAATTAATACATGAAGTATATTTATTTATGCACATAGGTTTTACTAGTAGTTTTTATAATAATTGGCTAAATAAGGAAATACAGAAGCTAAAGCAGATTAACTCAAGGAGTATGTACCTTGAAGAGTTGCTCCATAAACCACCATTGTAACTATTGCTGTTGTGAGAATTTGCACTGGTTCCATTTTGATCCATACTCCGTCGGTTGCTGAGGGCCTCCGGCAAGCTCTCATCGGAGATCTCTCCCGCTGATCCGTTCTCGAACCCATCATTTTGTCCTAAGTATCATTGAATTTTAAGGCCATTAATAACAGGTACTCTATCAATAAAATTGTGGCATTACACTTGCTCGAGTTTTAGGAATTATATACCTGAAAAAATCACGGGTTTGTCGGTATTCTTAATCGTGCGATACATCTGCAAAAGAATGTATACGCTCTTAATTAAGAACTGCACAAAAATCTTGTGCATATATCAGGTCATGCTTATATATGTGAATAATGCATACACAAGTACCAGTGATAAATTCTTACTTTTATCTTCAAACTAACTTTCATCTTATTGTCGCTGATATTTAGCTGTATTATCTGTGCAGGTGATTGAACAATGGTGGGCGGTATGAGGAAGACGTTAGCGTCGCTTTACTCGAAAGTGAAGGGGAGAGAGTCCGATGCAGCTGAAGGGTCCAGGAAGAGATCTCGGGGTAGACCCAGGGGTGGAGGCAGGGGTCGAGGGAAGGGTGGAGGCGGGAGGAGGCCAGAGTCGCCTGTACCTTCAGCGCCGTCTGGGTCTGACTCTGTACCTTCCGCTCACTCTGCCTCTGAGGAGGAGGTAGAGGTGGAGGAGGAGGCAGGGGTGGAGGAGGGGGTAGGGGTGGAGGAGGGGGCAGGGGTGGAGCAGGAGGCAGGAGGTACCTCTTCCTCTACTTCTTCTCGTGTGTGTGGTTGCGAGGTCCCTCGAGCCTCCCGAGGCGACCGATACCTTCAGAAAGACGTCCGCTTATTCGACCCGATGGAGAGAGGTAATTAACTCTAGATGTACATGTCACTATTTTTTCCTTTGGTATGTTCAAAATTACAATAGAAACTAATAATTTATCTTAATCACTTGGGCAGGGGTTGGCAGAAGGTTGGTGCGGGTGATCACGCACAGCCATGTGAACGGCATCCTGGACTTTTGATCAAGGAGAAGTTCCCTGGCATGGTGCAGTTTAGCGGAGTTCTCGAGCCGGCGTACACATGGGCCCATTACTCCGCCGCGCCGGACGCCCGTGATCGGGATGGAAGGGAGTTCGCCAACAGAGCTGAGCGGGTGAAGGCCGAGTTGTGGGTAAGTCTTTTCCACACTACATTACTCAATACATCGCACTACTTGGACATTCTTGAAATAATGACTGGATACATCGTGTCTATATGCAGGATTTTTTTAGATGCGAGCCGGGATACGAGGCTAAGGCCGATGCTGTGGCTGACAAAGCCGCCAAGAAACTAGTCAAGGACATGTACTACGAGGCGCGCGTCCAGGCCGTGGTCCAATTCCACGCGGAACACCTTGGGGAGAGGGTCACTAAAAGAGACGCTAGGACCATAAAGCTGACCCGGGATCAATACATACGGGTAAATGTAGTACATTAATACTTATTATTTCTGAAATTACTTACGCTTAATTTTATCTTCTTATATATCATGTACTTGATGCCGTAGTGCCTCCGAGGTGGTGCGCCCTCGATCTGCAGTGCTGGGCGCAGATCGTGGACAAGTGGTGCGACCCCGCGTGGGAGGAGAATCACAACGCTTGTCGGAACGGCGTTTGTTGATGAGAGGTGCACCACACCATCAAGGCAACCTCAACCTCGCTGGATACGCGGCTAGATGGGTACGCAAACGTATTTCTTTATTTTAATGTTCAATTCTGTTCATATTGCTTTTCTTTGGCAGTCGGCGGCAAACGAAGGTCAGCCTTGCTCCCAGTTCATGGCTTACGCTTTGGCCCACAAGTCGAAAGCGATGCGCGGCGTCAATTATAATCCGAAAGACCCGCCCTCGGCGTACAGCAACGAGACCGTCCACAGTCGCCTCGATGGATACACATCGATGGCAAAGGCGGTCCACGGCCCAGAGTACGATCCGAGCGCACATGACCTTGATGGGGAGGTGGTTATGAGGGCGGGAGGAGGCAAGAAGCATGGCCGGTTCTGGATTGGCGACGGCGCAATCGATACGGCCTGCACTCCCTCTCTCCCTCAGCTTCGAGCCCAGAGCACGACCTCCAGCCCGGCAATACGCCCTCGCCCAGAGCATACACGGTTCCAGATGAACGAACTCCAGGTTATTTCTTATTTCATTCGTCATCCATGGTTTTTACATACTTTTGCATTGCATTGTAACATTCGGATGAAATACTGTAGGCCCCAGCTGGAACAGGAAAGGAGGCGACGGGAGGAACTAGAGGCGTCCATCGAGCAGAGGATCGAGCAGAGGCTGACGGCAGAGCGCACGCAAATGTACGAAATGATGAGGGGTGTCTATGCTGCAATCGGACAAACTCCGCCAGCGATGCCAGCCCCTCCTCCTCAACCTGCTCCAAATACTCCACCCGGCACTGTGAGTCACTTTACAACTTTCTGATTCTAGTTTCTGAAATACCAAATTGATCTATATTCTCTCTTTTCTGCAGAATCTGTCAGCGGCATCGAATGAGCCCGGAGTTGGATATTCGCAGCACCGATGGGAGCCGTGGTCACATTGACTCCGCTTTGGAGTATTCCTTTAGGGTTTGACTATGTCGTGTTGTTTTCGTACTTTGTCTTATTTGTGATATTCTGTTGATTAAACTAATATGTGATATGTGATTATGTGATATGCGACATTTGTGATATTCTGTTTATGTGATGTATGTGATGTATGTGATGTGTAAGTGATATGGGGTGCTGGGGATATGGGGATATGGGGATATATAAATTGCTTTGAATTGCAGGGATTTTTTGGAAATGAAAACAAAACAAAAATTGATGCACACTTTGCCGAGTGTTACACTCGGCAAACCAGGCTTTGCCGAGTGCTGCACTCGGCAAAGATGCCACGTGGTGCAAGCCTGTGCAACCTGACCTCTTCCCTAGCCATATGGTACGCCGTTTGCCGAGTGCCATAACCACGGCACTCGGCAAAGTGTGGGGAGTTTGCCGAGTGTCCGTACCCTACACTCGGCAAAAAGTACGTATTTGCCGAGTGTCCGGGTTCCGACACTCGGCAAACGGCCACCGCAGGGAGCCCTGTATCAGCGCCGCGTGTCCCTATGTTTGCCGAGTGCCTGCCGCCGACACTCGGCAAACTGGCCGTTAGGGCGCTCCTGCCGTTTAGTTGCTTTTTTTTGCCGAGTGTCGGATTTGACTCTCGGCAAATAGTTTGCTGAGTGCGCGATAGAAAACACTCGGCAAACAGGACTTTGCCGGCAGGGTGTACGCCGAGCGGTGTTTGCCGAGTGTTACACTCGGCAAACTCTTTGCCGAGTGTTTTTCCTCCTTCGCCGTGTGCCGTGGGCACACGGCAAAGGTCGAAAATCCGGTAGTGTTACCAGTTCAGCTTAAGATCTGCATGCCCGGCCCTATCCCGTCTAATCTCTAAACAAGACTCAAGAGCAATTATTTGTCTTATATATATGTCTTAGGTCTCAACTGGAAGCATCGATCGGCCTACCTGCTGGCATGCCTGTCGATCGGTATGTTTGTTATCCTGGACCTCGTCCTAATTAACATCTCTGTAGCATGCAGATGCAACATCAATCAAGCTAGACTAGCTAGATAGATGATTGCATATGTGATATCAGTGTAACTAATCTTGATTCACAATGCATGCAGGAGCAATGGATGCAGGATCGTTGCAACAGGCGGAGGGAGGTTTTAAATTCTGGTTGCTCCGGGCAGTGGTGCTTTTAAGCTTAGCGGCGCATCTTGCCCTCGTCCTCTTGTCCGAGATCCGCCGGCGTGAAGACCAAGGTTGCCGGAGAGCGATCCTGATTTTGGCGTGCAAGCTGACCGATTGGGCCCCGTTATATCTCCTCAGCCAACTGTACTTTCAACCCAAGGGTGACAAGCTGCTCGTTATGTTCTGGTTGCCGTCCTCCTGCTGCACCGCGCTCGCCCGGATAACATCAGCGCCTACGCCATGGAGGACAAGGGCTCTCACTGAGCCCAATTGTGCAGTCCTTGTTGGCCATCTATGTCTCTAGGAATATATTTGACTCTACTGCCGGGATGTTGCGCCCGGCGTCCGGCATCATGTTTCTTCTTGGTAATTTTCAAGTGTCTGGAGAGTGCACTGGCGCTATGGCGAGGCGACATGGAAAGAATCCGGAAGTCCTGCAAGAAGCAGTCAAGTAGATACCGTGGGGAAGGCCAGAAGCTGAAGCTAGATGATGAGAAAAGCCCTGCTGGTTGCCCATAACCTGTTCGATATCTGTAAGTGTGCCTTTACTGATTATCCGGTGGACGTGGAGCTTCGTAACGTCGCCAAAAACATGTTCGTTGGTGAATGGAAGAATAGGCGCAAGGTGGTGGAGATGGAGCTCTCCCTCATGTACGACATCATGTACACCAAGGCCGCTGTGATCCACACGTGGCATGGCTACGCCATCCGTGTGGCCTCGCCGCCCCTCACCGCCGCCGCGCTCGTGCTGTTTTATCTCCACAATACAGAGGGCGACAAGATAGAAGATATCTATATCACTTACTTGTTGCTGGGGACGACCCTCTTCCTCGATGTGAAATGGCTGGTCAGAGCACTAGTGTCGACCTGGACACATTCATTCTGCTTGAAAGTTAGGCCACAGTGTTCAGGTTGGTTCAGCCATGAAGTTTTTGTGCCGGGGGAGATGGCAGCAGCTCCGTCGCTTCGTCGTGTCTCTGGATTATCTGTCCCCTCGGCGGCTCTTCTTGTGGATATGCGCCAAGGAACCCAAAAGCTACAGGATGCGGTCGGACACCTTCGGACAGCTCAGCTTCTTGTCCGAGTGCAGTGGTAAAAATCGCAGCCTATTCAGCAAACTGATGAAGATGATTAAAATGGAGGACGTTGATCTAGGTTTGTCGGAACAAATAGTCAGCGGGCTTTTCGGTATTTTCGGTATTATCATGCAATTACTTAACCCCGCCCCCTCCCACCGCCACCCCGCCTCCCCCCGGCGTCGCTATGGACGGCCAGAAGAGCACGGTGGTTGCACGGGTAATCGGGTGGCCCTGCCCGACTACGGGAGGCATGGCCACGCTGGTTTCACGTGTGTTCAGGAGGCCCTGCCCAACCTCTGTAGACAAGCTGGCTCCTGGAGGCATGGCCCCAACAAGCAAGATGATCACGGGAAGCATGAGTTCGACAAAGGTATGGGCTTCGCTCCTGAACTTCAAGAGGTCATTCTTACGTGGCACATCGCCACGGACATTTTCCTGTACGACCCCATTACTGCAGAAAGAGTACGGCCCGAAGATGTGAAGGCGATCAGGGCGATGTCAGATTACATGATGTTCCTTGTCGCTAAACGCCAAAACATGCTACCTGGCCTTGAGCTCCGCGACCTGTACAAAGACACCCGCAAGTGGCTGAAGGATATATTTCCAAAAAAGAAGAAAAAGACAGATCCTAAAGCAAAGGAGAAGGAGCCAGATCCTAAAGCAAAGGAGAAGGAGCTTGCCAATTGGATGCTGACAAACAAGGATAGTCTCAAGGGCCCAAAGGCCCCAATACTATTCTCTGGGAAGGAGCTCAACTAGCTGAGGCGCTACTAAGACTACTACTGAGGGGTGAACAGTATCGGGGCGAAACTACCGAAGAATTCGCACGTACCATGAAAAAACCTGTATTCTGGATTCCAGGATTGGAGGATTTTTGTCCTGGGAGTCCGACGGAGTTCATCTCGGAAGCGTGGGTGCATCTGGTCATCTATGCGTCCATCCGATGCAGCAGGGAGGCCCATGCCAAACAGCTCAGCCGTGGCGGTGAGCTCACAACCGTCATATGGATGGTAACAGAACACGCCGACATTAATGATGTCAAAATAATTTTAGGTCTTTTTTTCCTTTGAAAAATATCCCGTCGCTTGCTCTGCAATAACTCTGTTCTGATGCCTTTCATCCCATCTCATTAACTTGTACTACTCTCGTTCAGTCTCTAGTACGTCTATCTCCTAGAGACTATGCTTATTGCTTAGGCAATGAACTTTTACATTTATATGTCGATCTGTGTAGTCGACATCGTTTTACTTTTGCGCTGATCCGTGGAATCGGCTGGGATTATCAGTTAATTTTTAACTTTTGTAATCGCTACTTTGTAATAAGAGTTTATTGTACTTTGGAGGTACTGTGGCTGCTTTTCAATTTGCACCAAGTTATGAAAACCGATCACTTTATACCAGTTGAACTAATCTTATTTATCACTTTACATCAAGTAAATAGACTTAGAGAGAAAAACCAAACCAATTTTAGCGTCGATCCCACCTGAATCAATTAAACAAATTATTTTGACTATTTTTCTTTAAGCCACAACAAATTCAATCACGCGTACTCGTGAAACATGCTGCTCATGAAACACAGATCTAGTCAAAACGTCTATCTACTTGAGGATTCGAACAGGAAGAGTAAAATTGATGCTAAATCTGTACTAATATGTAATCTTTCATGCATGCACAAAACTAATTACTCAGATCAGTATAAAATCATCTTTTTTTTTCCGAAGAGTATAAAATCATCTTTGATTAATTGCACATACATATAATAATATGTGCACCGATCAATAGTTTGTAATATCAATGAATTATGAGTGGTAGGTATATATTATGCATATCGCAGATAATTAAGCAGGACGTACGTCATGACAAACTGAACACACAACATTCCATAGCTTTCGTTTTACATAAGAAAATCTCCTGCGGCGGCGGCGGCGGCGAAGTGGACCATCTGCCCCAGTGCCTTCGCCTTGATTACGCGCCGTCGCCATGCCTCGCCGTCACTGCTCCCGAGTATCTCATCTCCACCGCATCCCATCTGTCGGCGCGCCGCCGCCTCAACCCCCCAATTGCCTGCCTCCCGAGAGATTGTGCACCTTGTCGCCGTCTTCGGCCTCATCCTCCTCGTCGATAAAGGTAAGTGCCGTGTCAATTACTCATTCAGGCAACAAGCTGATGACGAACGACTAACACATGAATCCTTCATTAGGGACAAGTATGCTATGCCAAGGATAAGGATGGGGATAAATCCACGAACGGCAATTCAAAGTAAGAAGCAGCTTCTTACGCCTTCTAACTACTAAATTGCAATTATTGGAAGATATGATGCAAATGTCGTTGCCTTGGCATAAACTTGGTTGATGGTTACAACTTACAACGTGAAAGCTAATTGAGTACGAAATCAAATGTGATAAACTTGGCATCACTGAAATTAGTGATATATGTCGAACCTTATATGTCGAAGAGTGGCTAGTACCAGTATAGTGGTTCTACATTCTCTAGCTTTGATTCATTTGGTGGCCAAGAGATGAAACAAATTGCTTAGGAGGCATCGCTAGACTCCTATTGACATGTTTACCACTTATGCCATAGATGGGTGATTTTTGGGGTTGCGGTGAACGCACTATAGTGCCACAATGGCCAGCTTTCTCACTGTTTCGATCTCTCTCCTTGTGTCGTTTCCCTTGTCGATTCCAGTTCTTGCCTGGAATATAAAACTCGTTTTATGATTGATCCCTTGCACACAGCTTTGCAAGCTAATATTCTTAAATCTTTGGATTAAAAATATAGCAAAATCCTCTAGCAGTCAATGGAAGAAATAAATTGCCCATCAACTATGTTGGTTATCTGGAGTGCTATAAAAAGAGCAAAAAAATACCAATATATGTAGCATTAAGTTTTCTTGTAACAACTTACGATAGGTTCGAGCCATCATTTTCCTTTTGAGGAAATCGAGCCATCTTTCAAACTTAGGAACCCTATGTTGATCACTACCTATGTCATAAAAACCCAGTGGAAATTGTGCAGAATTAAAAGCACCTGTGGTAACTAATTGATCAATGTTTAGTAGTTAGTCCCTCAAACTTCCAATTTGCAGCCATTCTGTGCATTTCTCTGCTTTATTGGAGCTAGGAGCATTTTAGAACATGCTATTAGTTTCAACTATAATAACTAGAAACAAATTTGCGTTACACAGAGAAACTGAACAAAGAAATAAAAATGTGTTAATCTGCTGTAGATCAAAGAAGGTTTGCAATATTGAGATATTCTGCAGGTAAAATTAACTCAAGATAAGAGGCTTCAGATTGTAGTAATTTGAGAAAATACAACAGACCATGGCTTTTGCTTTACATAAGAAAATCTCCTGCCTGTAACCTAATTAGCTATCTTCTCGGGATTGTCTAATTTCACCTGGGGCCTGATACATCTGAGGCTAGAGGTGGAGCTGAGGAGCTCACGTTTCGAGCAACACCAAAATTTGCTGGACTTGTTGCAACAAAGTTATGATCTATGTGGTGCCTGCATTCATGGTACCTTCCAAGACTTCGACTACCTCAGACATTCTAGGCCTTCTTTTGCAACCAATCTGCAAACACCACATCGCAAGCTCATCATCTGAATTGCATCTTGCTTGTGTGCTTGCATGTCGTTACTGTTACTGTCAATCAAATCTACCAACTGATCACTCTTCACCTTTTCTTCCAATAGGGTAATAAGATGGATGCTCTCTTCAGATCGGGAAGTGCCGAGGTTCTTTCTATGCTGAGACCGGACACGTTGAGGGTCCAAGTCTTCCCCAGGTCAAGCTGCATGCCACCAGCCACCAGCACAGCAGCCGGTCATACGGTGTAGGAGCATCGGTTGGTGATGTTTAATGTGGTGGCCTCACTGGTGGCAACGAGGAGTAGGAGGAGGAGAAGCGGGAGGTGGAGAGTTGAAGAGGTACTCACCGTTGCCATGTGTGTTATGATTTGCTTGCATTTTGGTTCATTGGAACCAAAATTCGAGTTGCAGTAGGGGCTCGAGTAAAATGCACTTTTAGCCCCTGCGATGGCTCGATGCCAAAAATAGCCTCCGTTCGGAGATAAAGCCAAAAACGACACCCTCGTCCTCTCACACACCGATACGCGTCACATGCCGCACGCTGGAACCGCGGACGCCTCCTCCCGCGCATGGGACCTGCGAGCGCCGCTTGAGCCCACGGCCCGGTCCTGCTGCAGGTGGGACCTGCGGCATCCCACCTGCCGTAGGCCAGGTCCACGGCAGGACGGATGCCCTGCCCACCGTGCCGCCCGGCTGCCCGCTTCGCTTGACCGCCGCGCGTCCGACCTGTGGCAGGTGGGCTGCCACGGGCCGGGGGTGCGGTACGTCAGTGGCGCGGGTGGGGCCTGCGGTATGTAACACGTGTCGGTTTGTAAGAGGACGAGGGTGTCGTTTTTGGCTTTATCTCTGAACGGGAGTTATTTTTGGCATTGAGCCATCGCAGGGGCCTAAAAGTGTATTTTTGCCCACGTAGGTCATGATCTAGAATGAAAATTACTTTGGTCCAAGAACTTGGGGGTGAACTAGTCAGCGGCAGCTGCACGGAACCAGCTCATTCTCCGGCGGTTATCATGTAACTTACTGGTAGATTTGGCCTCTTTGTTGCGACAGTCAGATCAGCTGCAACTCTGGAGTCTGGAGGCAGAAACTTGGGAGCAAGATAGGAGCGGCAGCTGCGTGGAAACAGCTCGAGGCTGACTTGGGGCATGCCATGCCTTCAACTACGCGGCCAAAATGGCACCCTAAGAGCATCTCTAGCCCATCCCCTAAATTCCTCTAACTCCCTAAAAACTGAAATTTTAGGGAGTTATCCCCATCTAGCCCTTCCCCTAAATTTCTTTAACTCCCTAAAAAATAAGGATGGCCCCCTATACTTTCCTCCCTTCTGCTCAAATTTGAGGATTTGGGGACGCTCCCCTATCTTCTCCCTATCCTACCATTTTTGCGCGGGAGGAAACTTCAGCACCCAACTGCTCACCTGACCGGAGCCCGGAGTCAACCATGGCGGCGGCGAGGAAGACGCCTACGAGGACCTGCTGCCAGTGATGGCCGGGCGGCTGGGCGCGGCGGGGCTGCTGTCGGAGCTCCGCGCGGGGTTCCGGCTGCTGGCGGACCCGGCCCGGGGCGCCATCACGGCGGAGAGCCTGCGGCGGGCGTGCTAGGCGTGGCCGAGATGTCGAGGCAGTCGGCCCCCGCGGCGGCACAGGCCGCCGCACACCTGCCTGCCGTGGAGGCGGAAGGGCCCGGCGCAGGACAGCAGGACGCAAGGACGAGCCGCAAGCGCGGCGAGGGAGGCCGGTTCGGAGGCGTCGGCGACGAGGATGGGGACGTCGGGGGCCGGCCCAGGCGCCGCGGCCTAGCGGAGCGCGGCGGCGACGCGGTCCCGGCTGCGGCCGGCGAGCGCGAGGGTGCAGAGCGGGGAGGCGTTGGGTGGGGGGAGGGGTGGGGGGAGGAGGAGGGCGGCCGCCGGCGGGGGGAGGGGTGGGGGGAGGAGGAGGGCGGCCGCCAGCGGGGGGGAGGGGCGGGGATTTGGGGATTTTTGGGGGATTGGGGGGGGTGCAGTGGGGATTTTGTGATTTTGTGATTTTTGTTTCGAAGAAATAGCAAAGGAAAAGAAATGGGGAGTTAAATTTAGGGGAAGGGCTAGATGGAAGCAATTTTAAAACCCTCAAATTTTAAGGAGTTAAGTTTAGAGAGGTGGTATAGGGAGTTAAGTTTTAGGGAAAGGGCTAGAGATGCTCTAACTTTGTGATCTGCGTGCAAACGAGGAGAGTGGAAACTGGCAAAAGCCTCCTCATCTTTGTGAGCGCCTGCTACTCCCTGTACAGCCTCTCTGATCGGTTGCTTGTTTGTCACTCTCTCTCGTTCTCTTACGAAATTTCAGCCAGTCCTCCGGCTTGCCGTTTTGCAGATTTTATTAGACTTATATATTTCAATCATGTACTTAGATTATTATAAGCATGCATAGTTTTGTTATTATTTTCAGGGAGGCAAGTATACTTTTCATGAGTCAAGTACCTTTCTTTCTTTTTTGAGAATAAATAGTAAGTATCTTTCGAAACTGATGATGCTGAAGTCAAAAAGAATGTAATTGAAGACAAAAAAGCTCAGAAACAATACATGCACGCTTGCTCATTCTCCGGCGAGCTGCGGCCCATTGCGAGCGCAGCGCCGGCTAAATTCGATAGCAAGCTCGCCCCAGAGGCCCACTACGCCTGGCGGCGAGCTTCGGTTGCCGGCGTGCTGGGGCGTTAGATCCAATTATACGGACCATCCCCTCCCTTCCTTCGCCACCCCACCACACCTCCCGACGGCGGCGGCGGCGGCGGCGGCTGCGGCGGCGATCTGGACCGTCCCCGGAATCTCAATGACTCTTCCGCAGCTCCGCATCCAGAAGGTGAACCTTCTTTTTCTTTCAGTGATGTCAAGGATGGAGACAAGCCGTTCTCGAAAAACAAAAAGAAAAAGAAGGATGGAGACAAGCCACACGAGCGACAATACATGGTAAGCACAAACTTTGTGAACTCTGGTGTCATATAGTACCCTGGTAATAGCATTACAGACATTATAAAAATTCCGCAAAAACAGGTCGAAACCTTGCAAGCAACCATAGTACCAATTTCTTTTTGCATAAACATGGCACAGATTCTGAAACTGAACCTCGGTCACCACTGTTCAACTACAACTTCTACGAATGAGGGTCCTCGCTGGAGTTCGGCGCCGGCGGCGCACGGCCGTTGCCTCGCCGGCCCATGGACTTGTGTGCTGCAAAATTGAAAAAAGTAAGATCTGCTGCTCAACTTTCAAACGGAAGGGGGGAATAGAGAGGCTAATTTACAACAAAATGCTTTAGAACCTGCTCTTGATTATATCCTACCCTGAAGTTCAGAAATAGAGATGGGGATAAACAGAGCGCGATGTTCGAGCATGTATGATGCAATGCTGAGAGTTTCAATCATGTGCTACACCAGATCAGATCAAGCAAGAAAGACGTCGCCGTCGTTACCTCCTGTGAGGAAGCTGATGTTGAGCACCGCAAGAAGGATCAGGGACAGTAGCAGCAGCGTATGGATGAGGAAGGAGCAGCAGTATCGTTGCTGCTGCTGCTGCTTCATCTCTCTCTTGAGTGATCCTCCACTGAATCTCTTCGCTTGTTTCTTTCTTCTCTGCTTCATAACAGAGCAGCTCGTGTACACCAAGTATCTATCTGCATCTTGTTCTCAATTATGTCGGAAGCTGACAGACCAGAAGGCAAGAACTGCACATGCTAATTGCTGAGTAGAAATTCTTCAATCGAAGTGAACGGCTGGGATCGAGGCGACGAGAAACGGAGGCCTGTCGAAGACGTTGTGTAAGCTCAGTAGAGTAGTTTAGTTCTTGGACCAGTGAGCATCCTAGGTTTACGTGAACATCGCACGTGTGATACATTGATGACGGGTATCGCACCGAATCCTTGTGGTCAAAACTAGCTCTCCATATTTTTGTTTAAAAAAAAACTGCAGTAGTATTTATATGTTTTTACTGTGCCTTTATCGGATCTGCACTATGAAAATTTCGCATAAACGCTAGTAACAATACTGTCAAAATTCTGCATAAGAATGAGACACATTCTGAAACGCAAGGAATAATGCTAAAATTAAACCTTGGCATGCTTCTAGTAGTGCATACAGATCTAGAACTTTCTTTTGAGGGAAGGTACAAATGCAAAACTTTCACGCTACACCTACACAACTTGTAGCAGTGTGCCATCCCGGCGATTGGACTAATCTTTGTCCGGCGGCAGGGGCAACATCCGGTGGTTTAGCGAAGTAGAAGCTTGATGAGGGCCGCCGCTGGAGGTCGGCGCCGGAGGGGAACGGCCGTTCTCTCGCCCTCCCATAGACTTCTGTACTGCAAAGTTAAGATCTGCCGTTAAGCATTCAGACAGAAGAAAGATGCTAATAACACAGTGCTATAGAACCTGCTCTTGATTACACATGCTGTTCTAAGCTCAGAAATGATCTTCAAGAAAAGTTCAGAAATGGAGACAACGATAAACAGAGAGCTATACTAGTCTAAGTTCAGAATTGGTCAAGAAAGAGAGGCATATGCATGAGCTACTCTATTACGAAGCAGAAAAGAAGACGTCGTCGTCGTTACCTCCGGTGAGGAAGCCGATGTTGAGCACCGCAAGAAGGAATATGGGATGAGGAAGGAGCAGCGATATCGTTGCTGCTGCTTCTTCATCTCTCTCTGTGAAGTGACCATCGCTGCTCCTTCATCTCTCTGTGTGAAGTGACCCTCCACTGAATTCTTCCGCTTTCTTTCTTCTCTGCTTCGTATAAATCAAGTATATATCTGACTGTAACGCGAGATGACAGGGACCGTTCGGGCTTATTGAGCTGTATCTGCGTGTCAGGCCCACTCCCTGAACACGGCCCGCGTTCAGAAACAAGCGATCCATAATGCATTTGACTCGGAACTTGTTCAGTGTTTTTGAGCCGAAAACATTTTTCAATGTTAGTCGTGCATAAACAACTACTGGACTAATGTATGAGCATTCAACCGGCATCTAAACAAGTTATCGCACCTTTGCAGTACAAGGGGTTCTTGGCATGGCCGGATCTAGGGGCACCCCCCCTCGAAAAATGCTCGATGTCACATAGTACGTATACCTCAGTCTAGCTGTTCAAGGCCTATTTTAAATCTATTTATTGAAAATTTTATGCTATGAGATTGTATTAAACTATTTTGTATTATAGTTTTAATAATTCTTTAAACATCTGGATTGGATTTGTGATGTTTATACAGCACAATTGAATTATGCGTGTAAAATGTGGCATTCCTTCTGATAAAATCCTAGATGCGCCACTGGTTCTTTGTACTAACATGCTTTATTTTTTTGTGGAAATTTCTAACATCTTTTTATTTTTTTCTATTGTATTCTACTTTTAGTATATAGTAGAAGATACATGTGTGCTTGTCGTACATGTGCCTGGGCCGCGTCTCGTCGGTTGCAGCATCAGGTTTTTGCTTGTTTCAATCGCAAATCGCAATGCACACGCAGACGCAGGCGAAATGATAAAATTTACGAGGCTCTGATAACATCGGCAGGCAGACGGGCGGGACAGCGAGAAATTAGGGTTATACGCTGATCTTATATTCAATTCCTTAGCACCATCATCGATGGTGCATACATGGATAGGAGCTAGCGCGGTCATCGCGTCCGTGGTGTTTCATATATACACTGGGACAACGAGTCTTTCCTTGAATTCCTTTGCATCTCAAGCAAGTAGCACAACACCTTCATCGATCGTACATACGTACGTACGTAACAATAGGAGCGATCGATCATCGTGTCGGTGTTTCATACGTAAGGGACGACGCTCGCAACCTGCAGGGTCTTGCGGTGCGGCGCAAGTGCCGACGTCTCCGTCGGCGGTGGCGGAACATCGGATACTTTTGGCGCCAGTCGTCCTGGCTGTACTGGCCGCCCGCCCCGCGGCGACGGAGGAGCATTCACTGGTGGACGGTTTCCGTCCGGAGGAACTGCACATACTATGAATCATATCATTCCGAAATTAACTGCAGGCTCATGCTAGAATATGCATGTACGAAGCCGGGCCTGGGATTACAGCGGGTACGTACTATGTTCTATTTCTATGTACCTTCTGAGTTCTTTCTCTGGACTTGGGTATCAGACCAATTAGGTAATTTTTGAGGAGACTTCTATTCGGATGACTAGGTGCTTTTGTAAAAGGCTCCGAGTTCTTTCTCAGTACTCGGACCTCAGACCAACTAGACGCATTTATGAATCCGAAGATTCCGGTTAGGTTTCTTAATGTCCGAGTTTAGTTTTTATCAGCATCCGTGCATCTAGATTCAAATGGGTAGTCAGAAGCCACTAGTTGAAGTCGGAGACGTTGACTTCTGACTTTGATAACTCAAGTTTGGCTTCCGACCTCTTCAGTTAGATTGATTTTTTGAGTCTGATCGATTTTTCTCGGTAAAAATCGACGGAATATGTTGTGTCGACTAACTTGGGTCAAGAGAAATTTTTTTTGCTCGGAACACTTTTCTTGGCTCATGATATGCAAGTGCGAGTTGGGCGCGGTGATTTTTGGGAGGACTGGCATAAAGCTTAGAGGGCTGAGATGTGGTCAAAAGGTGACAATGACATCGTGCGGCTTAAAAACATATACATACAGGACAAGGAAGTGGTTGGAGACATGTCGTGAAGACCAAGTTAATTCTCAGTGTACTAAATAAGAAGCTTTTCATGGGACCACGGCTGAGATGCCCAAGGAAGTGGTTTCTGAGATTACTTGGAGTGAAAGAAGATGGGACTCTCCACTATAAATAGAGGGCAAGGGGTGCTTATCTGTTTTGTATGTGGATGGAGAGCTATGTAGTGAATCTTTTGTAAAAGCTGCACTATGAAGTGCTTTTGGCCTAGTATGAGAGGCTTGTGAACACAAGAAAATCAATACAAAAGATTTTTCTCAAATTCTGTATGTGTTCTTGAGTTCTTTCTTTTCTCAAGCTTGTGTTCTTCATTGTTTTTCTTCTCTCTTGATTCCTCTTGGCTATGGCAAGTAAGTGATAAGAATCATTTACAAACTGATCCCACCCTAGCATACTCCAAGAATAGCTCTCTCTCATTGTTATATGTGATTGGAGAAAAGTCCAAGATTTAATAGTTCTTCCGCCTGGGTGGCAACAATTTGTATTCCAGTCTTCTATGACTCGGGTGCAGATTTTTGTACAGTAATTTGAGCCCCTAACATTCACCCTCCTCTGTTCGGAAGCCATCGGTCCAACACCCACAGAACGTGCAAAATGACATTGGAAAAAAGGATGCTTAATTGTCTCATCATAGTGACAAAAAACAACACTTTTGACTACCTGCCATTATCGTTTAGCTAAGTTATCCTTAGTTAAAACCACACCACTACGAAGGTACCATAGGAAAATTTTAACGTTTAGTGGAACTTTTAATTTTCATATCACCCGATTTATATGTGGACATCCATATGCAAAAGAGCACGGTACAAGAAGTTGACCAAGAATTGTTCGTTTGAGGTTAGATTCTAGCGAAAACCATCCTGCTCTTGAGATAAAGATATATTAACAAGACGTGAAATTAACGCATTCCACTCTACTAACTTTGGCCCACTAAGATCCTGCCGGAAAGAGACCTCAAAACCTTGGCAACGGTCTCTTGTTTATGATGGACAATGTTATATAAACATGGATATTAATCTCGTAAGGGAGTATTAATCGAACTTGAGTGCCGTTTTAATACTGAAAATGCCGCAACGAAATAAATGGTACTTAGCCTTCATGAGACCTACCCAGAAATGCGAATCCCTCCGAGGTGCATGATCAGTTTCATGTCATCCGGACCTCGTCGTCGCGGCCGGGGCACCGAGGCACCCATGCTGCGTGCTGCGTGCTGCATTGCTGCTCCTCTCCTTGTTAGGCGCGTGTGTGACGGGACTACACGAGTACCGCCAACTTTGCAAAAGCTACGAGCCTGCGCGATGCACAACCCCCATTCAGTGCGTTCCGACATCTCAGTGCCGCTGCATCGTCACTGTCATCGGCCACTCGCATCTCCCTCGAGCAGCCCATACAAGCATATAGACGATGCATCCAAGGGCCAAAGGCCGAGGCAGAGTCAGCCATCTCGCCCTTCTGCTCTCCTCTGAGAAATGGCTCTGTCCATCGAGATCCTTTGATTCATGGAGGGAGAGTGAAGGAAGCTGAGTTTCTCGGAGTAGCGAGAATGGACGCGTGGGGAAGTGGCTAGGCATGGATCTCAATCCCGATATGACTTTCCTGTGCTACCCATTCCAATGATTCCCAGTCGCTCTTTCCTTCGCTTGCATCCTTCTACCATACACACATCGCTCTGTCTAGCTAGCTTCCGGCCACACTAGTGTGGAAGCACAACAGAGCTGCTTAGGCAATTAAGAGTACGTGCAAGTCAGCCAAAGCTAGGTGCGCGTCATGCCAAAGAAACTGTAAGCATCCCCGGAATCCAGTGATCCATAGATATGCATCGATCATGTTTTAGGGTGCGTTTGGTTCGGTGTATTAGGGTGGATGGGACATGGCCGCCCAGATTTTTCTGATGTTTGGTTGGGGGGCGAGCGATGGATGGGGTGGCCACTCATGGAATATTCCTCCGAAATACTGGATGGGATGAGCCGGCCGATTTGCCCGGACGGAGCGGCCCGCGATTGAGGAACACCTTCTCCCTTCTCCCCGCGTCGCCCACCTTCTCCCCGCTGGCCGCTGCCCCCCGCCGGCCGCTCCCCGGCCCTGGCCTCGCCGCTCCCGCCCGACCTCGGCCCCGCCGCTCCCCGCCTCCCTCGGCCCCGCCGCTCCCCGCCTCCCTCGGCCCCGCCGCCCCCCGCCTCCCTCGGCCCCGCCGCTCCCCGCCTCCCTCGGCCCCGAGCTCATCACGCCGCCTCGTCATCTCTCTCCCCGCCGGCTTTTTCGCCTCCCCGCCTCCACGGCCGTAGCCTGCCCGCCCGAGCGGCCGCCTCCTCGGCTCAGTCGCCTCCCCGGCTCGGTCGCCCGCCGCCTCCTCACCTCCGCCTCGCCTCCTCGCCTCCCCGCCTCCACGGCCATCGCCCGCCCCGCCTCTACTTTCCCCTCACCACCCCGAGCCTCTCCCCTTCGCTCCCGAGCTCCAACAGCTCCGCCACCTTCGCCACCATCTCCGGCGAGCTCAACCCGAACCACCTCCACCGTCGCCAAGCCAATTGCCCACGGTACCACCTCATTTTCTTCGCAAAAATTGAAACCCCAACTCCTATAGGTCCTCCCCAAGCTTCTAATCGCCACCGGCGAGCTTCACCGACGACGGATTTCATCCCTGTCGCCGGCGGCCGCCACCTCCTCTGTTTTTCCCCTCCCCAAATCCCTAAACAGTGAACTCCCGAGCTCCGCCCCGCCCAAGATCCCCTGCGCCGTGCCCTGCCCGAGCTCCCCCGGCCCCGGTCGAGCTCCCTCGCCGCCGGTCAGAGTGAGAGAGAGAGAGGCAGAGGATGGAAAATGAGAGAGAGGATAGGGGAGTCACTGACACGTGGGCCCCGCGTGTTAGTGACTCATCCCATAAAACCCATCCAGTTTTTAGCCAAACACAAATTTGTTCCATCCCAGCCGCTGAACCAAACACAGAACTGGGCCACCATATCCCAAAAAATCTGGGCGGCCATATCCCATCCTCTCTTGACCATGAACCAAACGGACCCGTTGCCATCGGTTCCTTTCTGTTGATGTTTAACTGTTTTTGCAAAATACTATATGGAACTTAACAATGTTGGTAGTATATGTTTTTACTCCCAACCAAAAACGAGATGGTTTAAGAAAAACTCATATGCCATAATCAAGTGGGGAGCTTGTAAATTGGAGAATTAGGAGAACTGAACTCTGAAAGCCTTTTAGTGAAGGGAGCTGGTTGCAAGACAAAATTTTGGTGCGACGCACTGTTGGGCCTAGCGCTATGAGTTAGTACAGGAGGACCTTTCTACAATGCTACTAAATTCCATGGGCCAAAGTCTTGTGTTGGGCCGTCGCAGCTACTTGGCCCGGACACGGTCAAGACTCAGGATGTACAGCGTCATATCATCTTCTGTGCTCATCCAGCTCGCACACTGCTGCTAACTTGCTGTAAATCCATTTTCTCCCTCCTTCTGCATTCTTAATAGACAAATGTGTATACAGATCTCCTTTTTTTTAGTTTATTGTTTTTGTTTAATATGATGTAGCTTCTGTATTGTACTATGGTATAAGGATATCTGTCTAGTATGTTTGAGGCTACCTGATTTGTTGTGTTCCTATTTTTGCAATTTTTGTTCACTGAGTCGAAAGCCTGTAGAAGTAAGAAAAACGAAGTGACGACGTGGTGCTCCGTTTGCGCCTCCTTATACGCTCGGATATATCAACATCAATGTCCTCAAGTGTATGATGATCTAGTAGCGAACTGTTCCGTGCATGTCCATTGAGCATGCAAATTAGGATGGATGGCCAACACACCATATATAGTCCTCCTGCGACTAATAGTAGGTGCTAATTGACACAGGCATAGAGGAAAAGACAATTCAGTTTCTTTACGACAGAAATTGGAAAAATTTAAGGTTTATCGTATACCACAGTTTATTTAAAATTATAGTCGATCTTTTAGAATTATTAAATTGGATCCAATAACATGCCTCTTTCTTCAATCTCCCACACTCTCCTCTCTTCCTCGATTCTAGTGGTTGCAGCCGTTGTCATATCCGACAGCCGCCATCGTCAGATCAAGCCTTCCCTTTAAATCTCCCTTCCCTTTTGGTTTCAGTAAATCATTCCCCCTCTCATCCCATCCTAACCATCCCAACTTTGACCCATAATCCGGTGAGGTTTCCTCCCTCGATTCTGTCATTATCATCGCTTTCGTATCATGGACGACCCAATCTTGCAACTCTAACCATTCCGATTAAGTTGTGAGATTAGAAAAGTAATAAAAGAGCGCAATCACGTCGCAGATTTTATGATGAGCAAATCCATCAAGAGCTCATAAGTTCCACTCGGACGATTGTGAAAGAGCGAAAAACTTTGACATATATAGTCCTTTGCTAATTGAGTGCACGTCAGTCGCTCCATGCTGCCACTGCCACGTATGGCCCGTCGAGCCAGTGCAATTTTGTAGACGCAGGCATGCAACGTACGTAGGTACGTATCACGTTCGCCTTGACCGTTTCACGCTGACGAGCAGCCATTGTCGAGTGGATCGCACGTGTGTGTACGATGCGACGCACGACCAAACAAGCTCTAGCCTAAGGGTAGCATAGCTACAGGATGCGTAAATTAAAGGAGATCGATCGGTCCAGTGTGCACAAAATTAATATGGTTGAAGTCGATTCAAACGGGGCAGATGAATGAACCAAATTCCATACGGTAACATACGTAGGCACGAAGAAGACACGCGTTAACTTACAAGCTAACACCATACGAAGATCCAGCAATGTACGTACGTACGCGACGCTTGCTTTGGTTCCTCCGTGGCAGGGGTTGCTAATTTACGCAACGCCTGCGAATTGCCGCACCGCCCTAATCAGCCTTACAAACTGCTAGACCGACGCCTCTACGGCCATCTCTCTACGCTTGGAGATAGAAATTTTTTGTATTCACCTTGACTCATCTCCGTCATCCCTCTCCCTCCAACCAAACAGGCTAGCTCTTCACTCCGCTCTTTCACCCCGTGCTTCTCTCCGCCTTGCTCCGACACGACGGGTCGCCACTTAGAGGTGTAATTCCATGAATTAGAATTTCCATTCTTTGTTCCGTGTCACAATTTGTTATTATGGAACTGTCAGACAGCTCCCTTCACCTGCCAACGAACGCACGCGCCAATTTCAGTCAAGAATTCATATTTTGATTTGTTTCCCCGTCGATTCTACTTTCACGTGGATCTGTGCCATCACGCAACGGGTCTTCTTTAATTTCAGTTCCCTCTGTTGCTAATTAGTAGCATTAGCTGAAGACAAATTGGACACGAGAGCTCAGATTTTGCTAATCAGTGTAGGTGCACAGCTCATCTGACCATCTTCTCCTCTCGGCGTCCATAATTATAACTTGCTACAGACATGTTCGTTAAAAGTTAGGAGCATTTCCTTGCTTCTGTCTGAAACATCACATGTTTTATTTATACTGAAAACTTGCATTACGCATGGGCACCCGTCATGTGGACCATTCCCCTCCAAATAATATGGATCTCTCAAGGGGAAAAACGCAGATACCAATCATAGTTGATTCTTTTAGAAAAGTATCAAATGCACACCGATCTGGGCTGCCTGACGGTGACTTGTGATGAAAAATAAAAGGAAAAGGTCATTTTGTTGGAAGAACATGGACTAGTACCAATCGATGCATTTTGTCATTTCCTTTTGGAAAAAGAAAAACGGTCTGGTATATACGCACAAATCACAAAGATGGTAATATTTTTGCTCAATATTTTTAGTTCATTTGCTGGGTCCCTTTTACTTAGTACTACGTGCTTCTACCACAAATGTTGCTTTAAGAAAAGTAATAGATAATCTTTCTTTAATTTTTGTTCTTTTTTTGAGCAAGTGGATATGCGTGGTTAGCTATCTACGAACCTCATTTGTGCTCCGTGCACACTCGCCCATTCCTTTCGCTCTTGTTCATCGCTTTTCACTGAAAAGGACGTGGATCCTTTCCTTGCCATTGCACTACTGTAAAAGGTGAATCTAACTAGCGTGATAAGCATTGCGAGATTAACAAAAGCCGAATAATATATGTATGACCAATTGTTTTTCTTTTCTAGGAAAAAAGCTGGAAGATTAGTGGTAGAGAATTTCAGAACCTGTTGGTGATCAGAAAGAACAACAAAAATTGGCTAATTAAAGTTATCTGGATAACATTGATACTATAAAGATAGGACATTGCTAAAAACTGTAGGTGCATACTTTGGTCTTATAGCATGTACACTTATTTTTAGCAGTTGAGAAAACAGTTAATTTTTTTCCTTTTGGTATGATTGTAGGTTTTCTCTTGTATATATTCATCGTTGCTTTCTATGCTTGACACAATCAAGAGAACCACCCAAGCTATGTTTTAAAAAGCAATTCAGTACGACATAAGAAACAAGTTAAGCAAATGGAATAAGAAACTCGTACAGAATTGATAAATCAGCTCGTCTTTGTGAGTAAAATTAGCAAGATGGCTTAGCACGAATACACTTGAAAATAAAATCACAGAAGAGCAAAAACGAAACTTACACACATTAGAAAAAGCAACTAGCACAAAATAAAAGCAAACATTAAATGCTCAAACACACTTAAAAATCAATTCCCATAAAAATAAAATATATGTACCTAAAATAAACTAAGCAATTCTAGGTGAAAAGCAATATACTTCATTTGATCTAAAATGTAAGTAGTTTTGGACATTGATACAGTCTCCAAAGTGACAGTTTGACTATCGATTCCTTCCAAACTATATTGCTTTAAGTAAAAATAATTATGTGTCATGAAAGTATATTTCATGATGGATTTAGAAGTACCTCTTTTTTGTTGCTGATGTCAGCAATTTTTCTATATTGATGGTCAAACCTAAAAATGTTTGACTGTCTGAGATTTTAAAACTGCTTATATTCTGGATCGAAGGGAGTACCCAACAAAATAAGCAACTCAGTCCATTGAAAAATTAATATTCCTGAAATAAGCAATTAAAAAAGGTGATATGCCTAAAAAACAAGTGATTCAACCAACCAAAAGGCAATATCTATTGAGAAGCAATATACCAAAAAAAAACTAAGTTGATCCAACGACATAGCAATAGAAAATAAGCAATTCAATCCATTAAAATAAAATATGCATAAATAATAAGCAATTTAATCTGCTAAAAAGCAATATACCTAAAAATTAAGAAAATTGATCCAGCAAAAAAAAACAATTCAGGCAAAAAAAACCCAACAAGAATATTTGAAGTAATTTAGTCTGATGAAAAAGTAATATATATTAAAATAATTAATCAATTCATCCCAAGAATAAGCAATATATTTGAAAAATTAGCAATTCAGTTAGGCAAAAAAGCAACATACAAGGAAATTTTAAGTAATTCGTTTGTCCAAACAAGCACCATACATGAAAATAATTAAGCAATTCATCCCACCAAAAAGCAGTATACTTGAAAATTTTAAGCAATTCAATTGAACGAGAAAGCAACATAAATATATTTTTGGTAGTTATTAGGTGCAAGCATGTGATGATGTGAACCTATACAATGCATTACTCAGCCAACCAAAAGACTATCCTAGTGAAAATCTAGATCAAATAGCTCAACCTAACCTTGCAGCTATAGTGACAACACAGCAAGCGGTGCTCGACAGTGGGCGCTTCTTCCGTGGCACATCGGCTTTGACTATGTTGACGACAACGGGAGCTATGACTTCGGGTGCGCCCTCGTTGTTGCATCAGTCATGCATCTCAAAGGCTGAAGTCCTTCTCGAGCACTTAGTCCATGCCACACCATTTTGTCATATTCATCTACCTATTGTCCACTGCCTCGTCGGTGGTGGTTCCAAGTGCTCAAGGTGGATGGGCCACGTTGATGAGAGTATGAGGGAGATGGGCGGCAACAAAGATATGCGCTGCATGGACTTGGGATTTATTCGGTCATAAAAAATTTATGCAAGGCAACCAACCAACAGACGTTCGTTTATCTCTTGTCTTTTGTGTGTGGAACACAAATGATCATATTGTTTGATGAATTTTTGTCAACTCTCATTTTATAGCATTTCGCACATCCGTTAATTGTTTCATATTTTTTGGTAAAGTTGGGAGACAAACCATCCTCCAAACATTAGTTGGTTTTTAGGGTGGTTTTGCACCTTCGAAGCTCTAGAAAAATTCAAAAAAAAATTCATGAACATTGTGAATACTACATAATGATAATCTACAAAGATTATCAAAAAATATGATCATTTATATATATGCAAAAAAGATAAAAATAGTTTATTTATTTCTTATCATCTTTGCACAGGACATAAGTAGTCATATTTGTAGGTGAATTTATGCAAGTTACCACTCCGTCGCATTTAAATTTTTAGAAAACCCTGAAATGCCAAAACTATTATTTAAAACCGATTAGATAAAAGTTAAAATAGCTTTAAATATGTAAAAATAAAAGGTTTTATAGATCAGACAGCAAGTCGATCGAATCCAGAGATAGACATATGTCGAGTGGCACGCGTGACGCGTCCATGTCGGGCGGTGCATATTGGACCAACAAACCGACGGTCGGTTCCGTTTCCGGAGCACAGCGGCACGAGACGAGATCATGAGAGAGCACGCCAGCCGTGAATCGCACGAACGGGACACGTGGCGGCCGATGGTGGGGTCCTATCAGGTGTCTCACGTAAGCAAAGTATACTTGATGGTTACGGCCCCCACACGTAACGCCTTCTTCCCCCTGCAGCTTTATTCCATCTCCCTCTGTCCGTGTCTTCTTCTTCTTTTCTTTTCCCTTTCATTCCATCTCTTTTTCTCTGCTTTTTTTTTCTGAAACTTGCTTTTCTGTGCTTAATTAACTAGTTCGTGTTTCACGGCTCACATCTTGCTTGCACTCAGTTTGATCGATCTACGTGTGGAACACATTCTATCAACTTGCTTCTTTGTTTCAGGCCTGCTGACGCTGACAGATTAATTTTCTTCGTTACAAGGACTTCAACCTGATTTTTACACGGAGGATTGTTGCCCAACCCAAATGAAGGGTTAATTTGAACAGTAGTGATGGTCAGGCTGGTTTTGTTTACCCACCGTTGACGAGCAAGATTAGGTGGTAATTAGGTACAACTCTGAATTGTTTCATCGTCAGAATTAATATCTAATGATAGCTACTTTCCATGGAAATTCAAAGGGGTCGGGTTTGTCTCTAGTGTAAATCATGGGTAAAGAATGATTAGACGGGATGATGGTCACGGCGTTTTTATTTCAAAATGTAATGATTATGGCATACCACCTTCTGGTGCGTCGACTAAACTTGACCTAATATGATTTGACTATATTAGTTGTCTGCTTTTCCTCCTAACCGCAGTCGTATTTTCTAATTGTGTCTAGATCTAATGACTCACCCTCTATCTTTGCCCCTCCAATTAAACCTCACCTACATTGGCGCCATCGCCTCCGGCTCGTCATGTACGGCGACAGCCGCCATCAGATCAAGCCTTTCCTCTAAACGCTCCTCCCCTCTTCCTCCCCCCGCTCCAGTGAACCCCCTAGTCTAACCATCCACAACCCTAACATCTAACTTCGGCGAGGTCTTCTCTCTCGGCTCTGCCACTGTCGTTGCTCTCTTGTCGTTAGATGCTCCGCCTCGCGACTCTAATCACTCCAAGACGTTCTCCATCCTCGACTCTGCGGTTGTCGTCGTTGGCTCTGATTTGTGACCCTAACCGCTTCGGCAAGCTCACGAGGTTAAAGATGACGGTGGATTGGGACCAAAAAGAAAGGCAGTCGACTAAAGAATAGCAAATGCGGTAAAATTAA
Source organism: Stipa capillata (assembly GCA_019208055.1). NCBI lineage: Eukaryota > Viridiplantae > Streptophyta > Magnoliopsida > Poales > Poaceae > Stipa > Stipa capillata. The sequence goes on along the minus strand of JAGXJF010005253.1, from coordinate 17,902 downwards.
CCGTGTGCATGCACGTCGGCTAAAGTTGCACTCGGATGAAACTTGCTGTGTTGGGGAACGCATGCATGCCGAGAAAGGAAGAAAATAAAGAAAGCAAAGCTTTTGATTAAACCAATCAAGACTTGGATAAGCAGGGAGCCAGTGGGTCGGATCTTAATCTAATGCTGTTCTTGGAGTCTGATGAGGCATATCATGCATGCGATGGATAACTCTAAAGCCAAGGGAAGGCATATTAGCTTTTCCTCTCTGGCTTAACCACCACGCATGTCTAACCGTACCCCTGCTGCAACGCCGTTCCGGTTGGCAACGGATTCCGGCCGTTAATAGCTAACGGATTGTCGCCGCCGCCAGTTTATTTCATCCGTTTTAATACCGCCATTTTCAATAAAATCACGCAGTAACTAATTTGTTAATCGGAGTCAAATTAGTAGTACTACTATATTATAAGCCTTGTTAATTAAACCAGGGAGAATGGGACGTCGCACGTCGTGACGAGGCGATCGATATGGCTGGAGTTGATATTTACATGTCAGTTCCAACTAGGCCGACCACGGGATTATATTTGTTTTCTAAGACGGGAGCAATTAATTAACGTTTGCTTAGCTAAACACAGACAAGTTTGCTTACAGATTCACGATCAGCCAGTAGCTAGTTTCCTCAGTAAAATTTGGCTGATTAGTCAACTTTGATGTAAAATTAACCAAGATGTTGCTGTCAAGCAACACAAGCACGATTTGCTTAGTTACTCTGCAACTACAGCGCTGGACTCTATGGTGACAGTTGATACGCGAAGGAATTAAACACCTTTTGGCAAAGCGACAGTTGGATGTAATGAAGCACCATGAAAGGCCTAGCAGTTCATACACTGTCTGATATGTAAGTCTGACAATTCGTATACTGTTTCTCGTGAAATTCCTACTGGTTGGTATGAATGGGACCAAGGATAGATCGATGAATGAAAACAGCTAGATCATTAACAAATACACTAGCGATTAGACAACATATTTGAAGTCGTAACAGTGATTAGATATCATTAATCATGCATGTGGTTCCAAATTCTTGGACACGGTCACAACGCCGTTCCTACGCATACAGCAACGAACAACCAATCCACAGCCACAAGGAGTGCTAATTTCAAAGCCCTTAATTAATTTCAGAGTTCAATTCTTAATATGTTTGTCTGAGCTGGCCGAGGCCGTCTAATACTATACTACTAGTACTTGTCATCGTTAGCTCCCAGTCAAATTTTGTTAAGTAGTAACCTCGTGTAGGGATATCCTGAGGCACCAGACTAATAAGAAATTATAGCATCATCAGTTAATACGTACCATTGGAATTAAACTAACCTGCAGTCCCTGAACCATACTAATAAGTACTCATATATTGGCATCGCTTAATCCCATTGGGATAAAACTAATCTGCAGAGGATTCAATCTTAAACCAATGCACATAATATATTGATTAGTGATCTTGCATAGCATATAGATCCCAGCAAGTGGGGAGGTGCTGCGTACGGATCGATATGTGTTCCATTTCAGAATCTTCGCAGTACGTATAGCCCACCACATGCATCATGCTTACGTAACATCAAGATCACTGCAGAGTGCACTAGCTAGTGCTTGTAGGGTATCATCTGGGACTTCTGCATTAGCATTATCTTCTTAATTAGATGATCAACAAAGGCTGTTATGCTTCCGGCAAAAAAAGAAACAAAGTCTGTTATGCATGCAGGCATCTCTTCTTCTTTTGTCAGCAACTTTTCGCGGTCGAGCAATCAGTACAAGTACAGCCGACAGAACATATATGTTACCCGCCAGCCAACCGTCAGGAACATATTTCCTCGCAGGTTCGTTGCCGTCAGAAAGAAAGCTGTGGATCCTGGTACATATATTACTCATGGAACTTGTGAGCAGGACGTGCATGTCACATGCACACACACAACAGTGTTGGCGAACGTGTGACGTTGGCACATGTACGTGCTACCTACCTGCCAATGGCTTTGCTCTTCTGCTCTTGATTTATTGTTCGATTTTGCCAGAGCGGTCAAAGTTTCTACCGGTTTTGAAAGAGGGACGACTACTTGCGGCAGCCAATGTAACCTTTGTCGATGAACCGCAGGCATTTGCAGAGGAACCGACGCTGTGATGATGGAGAGAAGGAGAAAATCATGGCACAGATGGAGAAGATCATTGCTTTACTAGGAGCCGTGTTAGGTTTAGGCAAGGAAATAGTACTTCTGAAGGCTGTAATTGCAGTCCTGTTGCTTTTGTGTTGTGTTTTGGTTCTGAATGTTTATGTGCAATTGAACAATTGATTGAATGTCTGTATGCAGATGAATTAATAGCTATTACTGGGGAAAATTCAACTTTTGTAATTAGTGGAAAATTTGATCTTTTGCAATGCATATGTGTCCCAGATCAGATTTCGCAATGGAACGCATGTGTCCCAGTTCAGTTGCAATGAATACCAGTGATCTTGTGCAATGCATGTGTGTCCCAGATCAGTTGAAATTAATGGGAAAACTTGATCTTTTGTAATGCATGTATGCGGAAACAACTGATCTTTTGCAATACCAAAATGTTAGTTTTGTCATATGACACAACTGGAGCATTATGTAGCATGAAAGGACTGTTCGAAAGCAGAAGGAAATTAGCGTCACATATCAAATAGCTACGCAACCTTACACTCCATATATGAGGTCACAAGATGGCACCAGAGAAGTAGCATTTCGTAGCCTGATACAACCATGAGCAAAAAGACCATGTCCTGGTACTCCATATTGGAGCTAATAAATCACATGACATTCGACAAGTAGCACTTAGTAGCAACTGGCAAAAGGAGGACACCAGACAAGTAGCATTTGGTTTCTAGAGTGACATTGCTTAACACCTCTACCAAGCATTGAAATATCACTGATTTGCCTGCTTGGCAACTTGAGTCTCTTCCTTGCCAGCAGATATATATCTCTTTGTTGCCAGCATATTGAACATTGTCTGCAGCAGCTTGAGCTCTGATCTGAGCACATGCCTTGATCTTGGAAAGTTTGATAGCTTCAATCTTTTGTGCTTGTGACTCTTGAGCGTTTCTGCTGAGCACCCTTTTCCTTCCTTGATTGTTGGCAGTATCCTGTGGGATAGGAGCAGGCTGTGCAAGAGAGATGATTTAGCAACAGTTGTGTACATGATCAGAATCAGAAATGAATAAGTTCACCTCTTGTATGTCTGCCAAATCTGTAGCACTACTTGAATCCATGATAACATCCTTCTTGGTAGTCCTTGCCCTCTTTTTTGGTTGCTTAGAAGTATCCTCCTTCTGACCTTGTGACTCTTCATCCTTCCTGTTCACCATTTTCTTCCTACCTTCCTTGGTGGCTGTCGTAGGTTGAATTGCCTTCTGTGTTGGCACACTGGACTCAAGGGAAAACTTGCCAAACTCTAAATGCCTGGTCATGCATATCTGCATCTGTGAAAGGCTTAAGTTAAACCTCAGCTCATCATCTGAATCAGAGAGTTCCAAAACTTGCTCTTCATCAAGCTTCTGGTTCTGCAAAATGCTTCTCCTCGCTACCATCATCATACAACTCGTCAACATTGTTTGCAAAAATGTCATCATCCCTAGGATCTCTGATGCTGATTGGTATGTTTGAGTAAAATTCAGGAAGTATCTCATTGCTCTTGGGTTAAACATTGGGGGCAAACTCTGCTGCAGGAAATGCTATGATAGCATCCCAGTCCATACCATTCACGCTTTCATCATGGTCAATGTAGAGGACCAAAATTTTGTGCCCAAAACCAACCATGCTGACCATGCTGTTTGTGTCTGCGTCATCCTTGATCAAGCGCAGCCCATCTTCATGCACACCTTTCCCAGGCAAACACCAGTACACCTTCAGGTTAGCACTCTTCTCATACTTCAGATCATCAACGATGAAGCCATCTATCCAAAGCCCTGACCAAGTGTCAACTCACAGAAATCAAACCAATCCTTCTTCGGGTCCAATTATACTCGATCCGTTCCACTCCCAACGAAACCCCCATGATTGCTGCCAGCATAGGCTTCTGCCTAACCCTACAACCTTGATCGCACGAAAACGTCATCAAAGTGCAGGCTACTCCCTCCGAGGAGATCTGTGGCCAGGTCTGCGACGCACTAGCGGCATGGTGTCTTCTCTCCCTCCCCCTCCACCCCCCACCCACCCACGCTGGACAGGGCACCTGCTCCCGGAACGCGTCTTCGATCCATGGTGGTTGCTGGCCGCAGCTACGCCCCGGCGTGCATTCAAGGCGGAGCCACCCCACCCGTCACCTTGAGCTCCCAACTCCCTACAGCCACATCCCCTCTGTGCCAACAGTGCTACCTGCGTACGCCGCGGCTAGGGATGACGCAAGCCAGGATGGCCAGGGCTGACAAAGAGTTGGGCCGTGTCGTTCGCCTCGCCGATGTGATGGACATTTAAGGAATAATTCAAGGCCAGCTACCACGGCACGTCGTCTGCCCCTCATCCTGTTTCAAAAGGTGGCAGGAAAGTGCTTCCGATGCCTCGCCTCAGAGCTGCCGCCTGCCGCGACCCGGTGCACTGCCTCCTCTGCCTCTGTTCCAGCCACATCACTCGATTCCGTAGGCGACAATTCGACACCGCATCGGCTGTCCGCAACGGCCCGGGCGTGCCGGATCTTCGCCTAGAGGAAGATTGCGTCGTCATTCCGATATAGTACGAGCTAGAGCAGAAAATGCATCACATAGAAGCCAAAGCAGTGGTAGCCTGGTTTGCAGGAGAGCCGCGCGGGGTCGGCATGGAAGACCTGGAGCAGGCCTTTCGGAGCCACTTCAGTCTTCGCCGCTCTGAGTTCTCGGCCTCCAAGCACCACCCGCTGCCCTTCCTAGTGCTCTTTGAGCATCACCACCACTGCAATGCCGCGATGAAAGCGGTGCGCTTCACCATCGCAGAAGAATGGTGCACATTCTCCCTTGGCGCCTGCTCGCAAACATCGAGGGTCTTACCGAGTACACCTGAGCCTTGAGAATGTCATGCTGCATGCTTGGACGCGATAGGTGGCTTAGCAAATCATTGGTCGTCGGTGTTTGCTCCAGCGCCTGGACGACCGATCGGCCACCGCGTCGAACATGGCCAAGCTCGGCCTATGGGCATGGGCGTTCAATCTGAGCAACATCCCCAAGGTCCTATGGACCGAGTTCACGTGCCGGTGGTTCGGCACTCACGCAGCTATTCTCGACGTCAGGACTGCTGACCAGGAGCCGGTGGACAAGGGGAATGATGCCTGGGATGAGTCACCGTCTTCAGCGCCAGACCTTGTGATGGAGCTTGTGCAGGGGGTTTTCTCGCTTCCTTTGATGAAAGCCCTAGGGCCGGATGGCTTCACTGGACTATTTTTTCAAGCATTGCTGGGACGTTATTAGGGCAAATCTCATGGCAGCAATCACCCATTTATCCAACCTCAGGGGAAGCTGTGCGTACCTAATTAACTCTACGAAGGTGATGCTTCCCAAGAAGGTGGACCCTGAGTGAGTTCAGGACTACAGACTGGTTAGTCTGACCCACAGCATCTCCAAGGTAGTCGCGAAAATGATGGCCAATCGGCTGGTCTTGATTCTTTGGTCTCCAAGATCCAGAGTGCCTTTGTAAATAATTGGTGCATCCACGACAACTTCTTACATGTGCGAAACACACTGGCAGAGCTGCACTGTACCAACACTCTGAGCCTCTTCCTCAACTTGGACATCTCAAAGGCCTTCGACTTGGTCAGCTAGGCCTACTGCTCTAGGTCAGTGGCGTGATTGGATTTGCATGTTGTGGGTCTCCTCCTCTTCCCGGGTGCTTCTCAATGGATACTCGGGGCCACCCTTCCAGCATGCACGTGGCTTGCGTCAAGGGGATCATCTTTCCCCCATGCTTTTTATACTAGCCATTGACCAGCTGCAGCGCATCTTGTACAAGGCTATAGAGTTTGGGATCCTAAAACTGCTTGGAAACTGCCCCACACATTTACGGGTACCTATGTATGCAGACAACACCGAAGTATTTGTGAACCCTGAATCCGAGGAGCTAGTTGCCATGCGGGACATACTCCATGCCCTCGGGGATGCCACAGGGCTGCGCACGAACTTGTCTAGGATGGAGATGTTCCCAATCCGGTGTGACGGTATCAACCTAGACACGCTTCGCAATTCCTCTCTTGCTAGGATCGCTTCTTTCCTAGGAACATACCTCAGGCTGCCACTGCACTTCAGGCGACTACAGAAGATTGATTTCCAGCCACTTATTGACAAAATGGGCTCTAGGCTCGTGAGTTGGAAAGAGAAGAACCTATCGCGTGTAACGAGAGTGATCATGGTAAAATTTGTCCTTACCGCAACCGTCACTTACCACCTCTCAATGCTACACATACCTAAATGGGTTGGGAATAGGCTCGATAGACTCTCTCAGGGGTTCATTTGGAGGGGTGAAAATGAGGAGTCCGCACATGGGGGATATTCTTTGGTGAATTGGAAGACGGCGTGCCGCCCCAAGGCGTTGGGAGACCTTGGGATTACTGATCTTGAGCGTTTCAGCCGAGCTTTGCATCTGTGATGGCTGTGGTACCAATGGTCTAACCCAGGACACCCCTAGACTAGGTCTCATCTACCTTGTGACGCTTTAGATTGGGACCTCTTTCAAGCCACTACAAAAATATTTGTTCGGAAAGGGGAAATGGCACTTTTTTGGCATGACAACTAGATTGGCGATACTCCCTTACATCAACGTGCACCTGAGCTATTGAAGCTTACTACACACAAGAACCAAATTGTAATGGAAATGCATGGTCAATTTCAGCCACTAGGATCGACAGCCTGGCATAGCTAATTCAGTCTGTTGAGTTATGGAATCTTCTAAGGGACGTCGCCCTGGTCCCTAACCAGCTGGACACCATCCACTAGACACTATGTGCCTCTAGGGAATATTCCACTGCTTCCGCCTATGGGGCTCAGTTCCTAGGGAGCTATAGTATGTTCGCGCCCAACAAGATCTGGACGGCAAACACTGAACCGAAATGCAAGATGTTCTCTTGGCTAATGCTTCATAGCCGCATTCTAGTTGTGGACCGGCTTGCGCGGGGATGGCCGCACATCCCCTCTTGCCAATTGTGCCTCCTTGCGGCTGAGACTAACACCCACTTATGCAAAGGTTGCCCGTTCACCGTGGGAGTATAGAACTTGGTTGGGCAGTGGATAAGGGAGTACAACCAAGCAAGACCTATAGATTTCACAACATTAGACTCATGTTGGGAGGGCGTCCTGTTGGGACAAAATAAGAAGTAAAGGAACAACAGGAGCGGACACCTTCTATACATCATCCCGAAAGTATGGAAAAAGCGAAACAAGCAAATTTTTGAAGGCTCTAGGCTTACTTTCAGGGATGTAGCGCCTCTAGCATACGAAGACATCCTATAACGAGATAGAGCCTTCTCGGGTCCGAATAGCGTCAATATAGAGGGGGAGTAGTTCAAATGAGGGTCTAAGGTCTGGTGAAGCTTCATGCTCAACGGATCCTCCGGACTTGTATATGCTGAGATGTAAAACCTTCTTCTTCTTTTAATAAATTGGCAGTCTCCTACCCTGTTTGCTAAAAAAAAACACCACTTTCGGGCTCCATAACGGAGAGTTGTACTCACCATATTCTGGTGCCACTTGGCCTTCTCGGTGGCGCTCGATCGCCATGCTTACGATGATCAGTCACCTTGCCTCGCCACCGCACCTTCCTGCCGATGCTCCCTCCCTGTAGCTTTTCGCCGATCGCCTCCCCTTCGCCAATCGCCTCTCGCGTCGCCTCCCTTTTCTCGCTCGGTGTTCACGGTGGAGGAAAAGGAGCAACGTTGAGGGAGCTATTTGGAAATAATCCATGAGACTTACCGTCTCCCAAGCCAGGCATGTGCCCTACTCGCCATGTTGGTTGACAGCGCCAACAGTGCTGTCCACGTGGACCGGATTTGTCCAGCAAAGCACGATTTGTACGGTTAAGTATCACTTAATCAAGAATAGTGGTCCAGATGGACTTTCTCAGAGCACAATAACCGTTTTACGCGCCATGTAAGTAACTGCGAGTAAATTGTACTCTAGTATCGTATGTACACGTCGACCGACACTAGGAAAACCCACTCGCGATGTATATATCGTGCAATCATGCTTAGATTAATCAGTTAAAGGTAGCTAGCTAGGACTATAATCAAAATTCCTTTTAGTTTGTGGTCGATGATAGATTAATCAAATAGCGGACAGGGCTTGCTAGTTCCTCTGTTTTTTCTTCTATCCAACAACCTTACAAATCGGCGTGCGCGAGCGCGTGCACGCATGCGTCTATCTCCTGATGATCTTCTTCAGATGCAGCATGCATCAAGTTGGTGCTCGAATGCTCGATCGATCGATCGATTAGCTGTAAGCAACTGAGCAAACTAATTAATTCTGCTCCTGGCCCAGTGATCACTGCCTCGATCGTTGCAGAGTACGTGCTGCTAAAATAGACATATTCCTGGATCGAATTGAATCAGATGCAGGCCAGCAGATGGAATTAACTCGATCTGCTTGCTGCTGATGTGGCACAATACAATACAATCACTGGTAGCAGCAGCAGCAGTACTGTTGAGAACACATGCACACGCTTGCACTGCACTGCACTGCACGCACGCCCCTGAATCCTGCAGCTACTATGGATCTGGTTTTAGAGTACTGTAATATGATCGATACAAGTTTGTTTTAATTAACATGCAGTCCGCACTGGACAAGGAAATAATGATGGATTCATGCTCTGCTTTTGTTTAGTACTTCAGTAGCAACTGGACGATGAGTAGAAAACGAAATATACTGCTCATCTCTGCAGTCGTGCCTGCATGCGTGCATCATCTTAGCTGGAACTAGTGGAGTATCTGCCTGTTTAAAGAGAATTAGAATAAGAACAATCTGGCAGCAACAAGTCAACAACAGCTGGAGTAGCTAGCTAGTAGCATCATCTCAGATGAAGTTGAAACAATAGGCTACTTCCTCGAGCATGGTACGTGCAAATTATAAAGATGACAGGAATATACATATTTTTTAAAGAACGATATTGAAGAAACGAATTAATAGGAGTAATTTTGAACCCCAAGTAATACTGGTTCGATTGGCTGTACTTAATCGGTGGTAGTTTGGGGAGACTAATCAATTCGTCTTTGCCCTGATTGATCGATTAAACCAGCCGGCCGGGCCATCAGGTTAAGTTGATGATGACAACATCAGCAGCATCATCGTCATGTATTCGATCGCGATCGATCGACTGAAACGGTCCTGAGATCAGCTAGCTAGCTGCCACTTGCGCATGATCCACACAACTCCTGGCTACGAACGTACTCGTGCAGCTTGACGTGTCTGACGTCTCTGCAGTGCCGGCTTGCCGCCTCACTGTCACCAGACCACACGTGGCGCTGGACTGCTCGATCGGTTGATCCATCGGCACTTGCCAATTGGGTAGCTAACAGCAATGATCCATGGAACTGGTCGGCAACCGTGCGTGCCAATGGGCTAGGATGCATTCATGCATGGGAGCTATGACGGAGTTGGAGGAGAGTCGGCTGCCTCATAGCTAAAATTTGCAGTAGGTTCGTTGTCGACTCGCCGTCTTACCTAGGGCATGCACACCAAACATCTCTAGGGGCGAAGCCAGAGATGTGCCAAGACTCGAACTGGTTTTAGACCCAAGTCAATTCTCTAAGTATTTGGTGGAACATACATCAATAGGGTTTTGGTGCTAGATGCGCAGGATCAGCGCCCTGGCAGGACAAGCCTAACTACGAGCCTCTGTTTGGTTTGATTCCTACATTTGGTAAGCTGATAGTTGGCAAGTCTTAAAAATTAGTAATCGGTTTGGTTCTAATGTCGGTATGTCCATATAAGTTGCCAAATGTGTTTTGCTAGATGTTCCATTGGTAATAAATCAAGTGGTGCCAGCATTAACTTGCCAAATTTTAGCTTACCAACTTGTAGGCATGCTCTATCTTTAGCAGCCAAGTGTTGGCAAACAGTAGCGGAGCGTGAGCAAAATTTTAAAGTAAGGCCAAAATCAAGTTTAGTGATTTTATAAAGATCTAGAAGGGGCCATCTAATGAATCTTTTTAGTAAATACTTAGAGCTAATCTAACACACAAAAATTATTGGAAAGGAGGAGGGCCACTGCACACTTTTGATTACACTAACCTTGGCAAGTATTGGCAAGCCAAAATTTGGAAATAAACTCGTGATTATATCGTTTTGAAGGGAAACGAGAGTGCTAAACAGCAAAAAAGAAGAAGTTGGGAGCTGTTTGACGTGGCAGAGATGTGTCGGCAGCAGCCCCTGATTGTGGCAGTTCGCCGACGAGAGCGGGAGAAAAAAAGAAAGAAAAAGGAAACAGAGAGAGGCCCAACGCAACGGAACGGAACGGAACGGAAGGGGCTAGCAAGCAGGTCACGGCGCCCTCCGCCGTCGCCGTCGCCGTTACCGGTCGTCATCATCCCCGTCCTCCTCCTCTAATAAAAGGCGACGCCTTGACCCACCCCCTCCCTCACCGAGCACACGAGCGAGCGAGCGAGAGAGAGTCTCAGACAGAGACCGCCGAAGCGAACCCCCGACCAACCAGCCAGCCAGCCAGCCCCGTCCATGGAGATGGAGTTGCCGGAGGCGGGCCCTTCCGGAGATCAGGCGGCGGCCGTCGCTGCCGAGCGGCCCTCGGAGACGGCGGCGCTGCGGGCGCTCATCGACCGGGTGCGGGGCGGGGAGGTGGAGGCGGCCCGCGAGGTGCGGCGCCTCACCAGGGCCTCCGCCAGGCACCGGCGCAAGCTCGCGGCCGCCGTCGAGCCCCTCGTCGCCATGCTCCGCTCCGGCGCCGCAGACGCCGGGGAGGCCGCGCTCCTCGCCCTGCTCAACCTCGCCGTCAGGGACGAGAGGTGGGGAACCTGAATTCTTCCTTAGTTCCTTGCCTCGCTCTATGCTTCTTCCTAGTCTGATTTTTTATTTTTTAACTAGAAAATAACCAGGGTTTTGGCATACTCCCAATCTCCGATAAGATTCGGTAACCTTTGCCTATTTCGGCCCGATTGCTTTGATGAATTTTCGAAATTTTGCTCCTTAAACTTAAACTCGGTAATGCTCCTCCTCGATTGCTTGGTTTGTTTGGGTGCAAGCGTGCCAAATCCTAGGAGAAGTCATAGTTTTTATCGTTTACTAGTATTTAGTATGGGCCGTTTAATCACCAGTAGTTGAACTGGTTTGGTCGTATAATTCGTTCTAATTGTTTAATCATGGCGGCTTATCAATCTGATTTTGTTTTCCTTGGATCAACAGATAGGAGATAAATTAACTCACTCCTTCTGTGGTCCTTCTCTGTGCATGAAAAATTGCAGAGATGTGTGGTTGTTCGGAATGTTAATTCTTCAGCTGTCGGTGGTAAATCTGGATTACTATGACGTGCGATTGTTTTTACCATGCCGCAAACTAAGGATATATCCTTGAATTAGTGCAACTTAGTAGCCACGCATATATTCTCAAGCATATTCTAGAAAACAGGCAACCGGCTAGGATAACTTCGCACCCAATTTCTAACCAGTCATCAACATCATCATCTAACAGGTAAAGCATCACCTTGCTTTTTTAGACGCGCAGCCAATCACAGAGTATTTGCTGGTAGCAAAGAGATTTTGTTCCAGTGACCCTTCAACTAATCTGCGGTCCCTATAATGTGACATAGATTCTTAGAAATGGCAGCAGGAGGAAAGCGAAGAAAACTGTCGGTCTAGGTATTGGAAGAAACAGTTGGTCTGATTTGGATACTGACCTACGGCTGCCCAACCACCCTTCCCTGGTTAATTTTCTTTGTGAAAGAATTTCTTAGGCTGCCTAATATTTCTTCCTTTTTCAACTGCTTTGGTCAAGATACAGTTAGCCTCCCTTACATCCTTTAGGAATTCTGTGCCCATGCCGTGACCTAATTTCTTTTGGATATATCCAAGCATGTTGACCTCATGGTTATTGCTGTTGGTACTTGGTAGGCCTCGTACCAACCTGCGGATAGAAGTCAAGTCAGACAAGTATGGTTCCATGTACCAGAATTCAGAACTTTTCCTTCTTGTGTCCCTTTGTTTTCTGGAGTACTAGAAGCAAAACAAGGATAAACAAGTGGTAATTTATCAACACTGTTGTGTTCAGACTTCAGACAATTCTTTATCAAGAATCTGATGGCTTGTATTGATTGCCACTGGTTTCACTGGGATCAACTGTTCCAACAGTTAGAGAATCAAGTTCTTGTCTTGACACTTGAGAGATCAGATCTAGTTCATCCCTTTTAGACGTTTTGGTGCTTTCTGCACACCAGAGGAAGGATAAGGATTTTAAGACTAGTAAATTACATCTAAGGCCTCTGTTGGGTGTTTTAGATTGTGTTAATGCCCATATCTCACATTTATGGTACTTTTGCAGAACATGAATTAGATCTAAAAGAAAGCTCTATAGAATCTCGTCATGGTGCCCATCTTGGTCTAAAATTCATACTTCAACTTTCAATTTGTTGGGGACTATCCTAGTAGTTGTAGAGCCTTCAATTTAGATCTCTGCAATAGCTGGCCTAACTGTGTACTGGCCTGACAATGTTTTGTCAGAGTTTAGTACTTAGCTTATGGACCTTGTACTTACTAGCAGTTTATCTCTCCCATAGTTTATATATGGATGAAAATTCTTCTTCTAGTGATAATACATGTAGTATGAGAGTAATGTGATCTTCCTCGAGGGGAAATACCAGCATATCTTTATTTGTGCAGATGTTCTCAGTTTATATTATTTATCATCTGAAATGTGGTTAGTGGCTTAGTAATCTGTGTCAGCAATGTTTAGCTTGTGGAGGAGTAGGACTGTTATGATGCATGCACATTATTCCTAAACTTGATTGCTTCATCTATGCAGGAATAAGATCAAGATACTGGATGCTGGTGCACTTGAGCCGCTGCTTGGTTATTTGCAATCAAGCGATCTAAACTTACAGGAGTATGCGACTGCTGCTCTCCTTACGCTCTCAGCCTCATCTACAAATAAACCTATTATAAGTTCTTCTGGAGCAATCCCTCTCCTTGTAAAGGTCCTCAAAGAAGGGAATCCACAGGCCAAGAATGACGCCGTGATGGCTCTTTACAACCTCTCCACGATTGCAGATAACCTTCCAACCATCCTTTCTGTCCAACCTCTTCCCCCTTTGATAGAGTTATTGAAGGGTGGCAAGAGGTCCTCCAAGACAGCTGACAAATGCTGCGCCCTTTTGGAGTCATTGCTTGCCTTTGATCAAGGTCGGGTGGCCTTGACTTCCGAGGAAGGTGGAGTGCTCACCATTGTGGAGGTACTTGAGGAAGGCTCCCTTCAAGGTAGAGAGCATGCCGTGGGAGCGCTGCTAACAATGTGCGAGAGTGATCGCAGCAAATATAGAGATCCTATTCTAAATGAAGGGGCAATTCCTGGTCTTCTTGAACTCACAGCCCATGGCACACCCAAGTCTAGAGTGAAGGCTCATGTTCTTCTTGACTTGCTGCGGAATTCGCCATATTCAAGATCGAAGCTGCAGCCAGACACGCTGGAGAACATCGTAAGCAACATCGCTTCTCAAATAGATGGGGAGGACCATGGTGGGAAAGCTAAGAAGATGCTTGCTGAGATGGTGAAGGTCAGCATGGAGCAGAGCTTGAGGCATTTGCAGCGCCGGGCTTCTTTCACATGAAGTTGCTTCAGGTGACCACCCTGTTTTGCAATGGAAGTAGAAATAGTGGAAATAACGAGATTGCTGGAGATGCCGGTCCAGGCCTCAGACAGGACCGAGTGACTGGTGTAATCGCTCATATACTTAAGCTCTTGACATAGTTCCTTTTTTTTTAAATTCTAGTTCCTTTTTTTTAATTCAATCTTGTGTGTTGTTCTGAAAAAAGGGACAAATTTTCTTTTCATCCCCATTTCACTTCCCATGTTTTGTGCATGTATCAAAAGCAAAAGAGGCAAAAAAAAAGGGAAAAGAGAAAAAAGAAAGACATTTCCTTTGAGGACTAGATTGTACATGATATAAAGTAAAGATCCCATTCTTCTTGTCTGAAAAGCTAGGTTCTTAATTTCTGTGTTGAGTGCTTCATTTCTGACCACAGTTTGGATGTTTACCGACTAAATGTCTTCCTTTTGAGCTGAACCATGTAACCGATCACATTGCTAACCAGTCTGATCTGCCTAGTTCTGGCTATGATTCCATCATTTCTGACTAGACATGCTATTAGTTTGGTATTTGTGGTCTCTGTTATGGTGTACTTTGCTTCAGGTTAAACAGTTCGACCATTTAGTCATCAATCTCATCTCGTTCTCATGTACGAAAAGTTAATCTGTCATTTCTTGATTTGATTAGGCTGCAACTGCAACCGAGATCTCCTTGTTTCAACCTTGCTGAATATTCATCAGCTAATACACCTCTTTCACTACGTCTGAAAAGCATGTTGATAATATATATAATCGATCGTTTTCGTCGTCTCTAAAAGAGCTTTTTGTCTCATTGGCTGGGCTGGTTTAGAATGTGATCATGAGTTCATGACTAGCTTGACCATAGGAAAGGTTCCTAATAATTTCTGCTTTCTTTGCGTCTCAAAGAGAGATGTCTCATCTCGTAGCCTGATGCCCCTGATCATGTAGCTTTTCTTTTCCGTTATCCATTGCTTTGATCAAACGTCAAAAAAAGAAAAAAAATTCACGTGCTGCCTTTTCGTTTGGAGTTTCTGCACGGCTCATTTTCGCATCTGAACTCTTGTGGCTTCGCTCAGCGATTGCATTGCATTAGTAAAAGCTAATTAAGTTGCGCCGCCGTTTTTGTCGATGGAAGAATATGCCAATGTCCGACAGCAATCAGACACGCACAAGGCTTCAACAAGACGAGTGCTGGGCTTGTCAACGAATCAAACAAAATTTGTTTTGGACATGACGTGCGATATTTCTTTTTATCATGTAGTGATATTATACGATAAGAGCTCTCCAATGCTTAGCTCATCACATTGTTCAACAGAACTACATGACGACCGCACCCACATTAAACTTACCGTGCGGCATTTCGATCGCGAGTCACGCTATGTCTGCTACAAACATGCACTCCATCTTTCTTTTAATAAAAAGAAAATATGCACTCCATCTTATACTTCCGTTTTGTTGTTTTCCTAAATGCTCCGTGAGAATCGTGCAATCACAGTAGGTGTTACGGGGATTTCGCAGCAATATACATTTCTAGTACGATTTGGGAGACGTAAGAGGATGATCCAGGAGCGGGTTCACACGAGAGATTTACTCAGGTTCATGCCCTCTATGGAAGAGGTAATACCCTACTCCTGCTGAATTGTTTAGCAAGTCTCGTGCGAAGAAAGATTTGAGTACAGTGGATAGCCCGTTCCTCTCTAGAAAAAGAAGCCGAAGAAGAAGATCCCCTGCACGGGGTCCTGGCCTTGCCTTATATAGACCCGGCAAGGCCTGGAGTTACAACTACCGAGTCGCGGTAACGGCACTCTTAATTGGTGCCTTAACTCTACTTAACTGTCGGGATAACGTCTGTCTTCAAGGCTTGGTAACGTCCGGTCTTAATTGGCACCCGGCTGTTACTTCCGAGTGGATCTCGCAGGCCGCGTCTATCCGGGTGGGCCTCTTGTAGCAACTTTCGGCCATCCTGAACTTTGTTGGGCCGATTCTCTGTCTTGGGCCTATCTCCTGTGGATCCCGTCGTCAGTAGCCCCCGAGTGATTCAGGGTCTTGATACGGGCGCCGTCTGGTAGGCAAACCGTATGCGCCTCCGAATCGGACGTAGAGAGACCTTGATGGACTCTTGAGATACCTGAAAAAAAGGTTAGGTTTGTGCTAAGTGTGGGGAGTTTCGGTGATACCCGCGCTTTCCTGCTGGGGAAGTCGGCTGGTGGCCTTCCGGGAGGTGTATCATAAATTCCGAGCGAACCCGAAATAGCATCTGGGCTTGTCCGAGTGGATCGTTGCCAGCTTGTGCCCACAGGGGGGACGCTTTCGACCTTCAGCTTCGAAACCGAGTCCTCGAACTCCGGCACTGGGTTCCGAACCAGAAACCATTTTGCACCGCTGTGGCGTCTGGTTCTGAATTAGGGACCGCCTTGTGCCGCTGTGGATGCCGGGTTCGTCCTTAGCTTGGGTGTTGCCGAGTGACCTGCGAAACCCTGTTGGATTGGTCATCGATACCCCTTTTTGCAGATCTGATCTGCTTTTGAGTGGTGCAGTTGGTATGCCTCGAAATTGTTTGGTGGAGTCGGCACAGCCTTTGTCATGACTCAGTGAGCCGAGCCGACTTCAAACTGACTCGGCGTCCGAGTGTGATTCAACCCGATTGAGCCGAACCCGGTCGAAGCCAGCTCGTGGTCACACGAAGTCGCCTCGACTGCACGTGACGTCATTTTAACATCTAATGCGCGCAGTTGGTTGGACAGAGCGCCTGCGACGCTGCAGCACGATGATTTCGCCTCGAGTCCCGTGCGAGGCATGCGCGAGACATCCGCTACTGCTGCGGCACTTCGCGGGGCGTCCGAAATGACGGCTTGTTATGATTGCGCCTCGAATCACGCGTGCGGTGCGCGCGGGATGGCTGCTGACGTAATGCTCGCCGGCCGGAACGCCTGGGACGACGGGTCATGGCGAAAAAGGCGCCTCGAATCCCGCGGGATCGCGCGCGTGGGACGACGGTTGCCGTGGCGGTTTGCCGCCACGTGTGGCGCACGACCGTCGGCGGTTCGCCTTCCTCTTCTATAAAAATGGGTATGGGGGTGAAGCAGTTCCCATCTACCTTCGTCTTCCTCGCGCGCCTAAATCTCTTCGCCTCCAGAACCCCGCCGCCGCACACTGTTCCTTTCCTTCCTGAGAAAGCGCTCGATCCGCCACCGCCTTCCAACCATGTCGCGCGTCTCCAAGGGAAAGAAGATCGACACCGGATCCTCCTCCACCGCCGCGCTCCCTGATGACTGGAAGAAAGGTGACTGGGTCCCGTCGGTGGTGACCGACGATATCCTCGTCGGCCTCTCCACCGAGGGAATGCTGCCTCCACGTGCGATCAGCAATTGGAGGGCGCCCTACCAGGAGCCGGGTCCTGCTCCGCACGATCACGAGCGGGTGCTGCTCATCCCGTTCGTCGAGCGGGGATTATCGCTGCCGCCCCACGACTTCGTGCGAGGGCTTCTTCACTTCTATGGCCTTCAACTCCACCGCCTCAGCCCCAATGGCATTCTGTACATCGCGTGTTTCATCACGCTGTGTGAATATTTTTTGGGAACTCGGCCTCACTGGGGGCTGTGGAAGAAAACCTTCGTGGTAAAGGCGCAGCCGGTCAAGGCCGGCGAGCGCCTCTCCATCTGCGGGGGAGCCGGCATTCAAGTGAAGTCCGGCGCGAAGTACTTCAAGCTGCAGCTCCCGGACACCGTGTGGAAGTGGCAAGACGGGTGGTTTTACTGCCCGGATGAGCTCACTCCGACTGCCCAGGAGGGGTTGCCGAAGTACGTCCCGGGTCCCCCGGTCTGGCAGAAGCGTTGGGACGCCAAGCCTTCCAGCACAGAAATGCCGGAGGTTGAGCGGCTCACGAAGAGGATCCAGCGGCTCCAGGACAAGGGGCTTACTGGAGTCGACCTTATCGTGACCTGGTTAAGTCGGCGAATCCAACCGCTGCAAGCTAGGGCGCACCCGATGTGGGAGTACTCGGGTGCGTCCGACTCAACCAGGGTGTCGGCAGGGGAGCTCTCGGATCGGAACTTTATGGAGCTTCTCAAGAACTTGACCAAGGAGCGATCCGGTCTCTCCAGGGCGCCACACGTGGTGCCCTACTCTACCGCCAACCCCCCCG